>JAWLRI010000673.1:9386854-9403834 GCA_034781795.1 Crypturellus tataupa
AGTAAGCAGTTTGTAACTTGCTGAGAGCTGCCCTGTTTGGTCCACTGTATATTTAGGCTAATCCTATATGGGTGAAGAAAGGAAAATAAGCATCTCACTATCAAAATATATAGGTCTACAGACTAGCCTATCACCATAAGAAAAAATTGTTGAGTGATTTAAATGTTAAAAAGGTAATGCAATAGTTTCTTTTTTTAGATTAACGCTCTCCAAGCTGAATATTATCATTTAAACAAGTGTCTTTTCTTTTGAACTCCATAGCCAAACAACACATCTGAAAGATATTCTAAAATGTCTGTTTGTCCTTTTTAATTTTCTAGCACATAGCAATCACTATGTGCTCACCTGTGAGACTGCTAAAGCTTATAACTGTTCATTTTACAAAATTTATTAATTTCTGCTCAGTCCCCACAGTGTCTCCAGCTACAACACTTACACATTTTCATACCAACCCCAGGAGCCAATTTTCAAAATTGAAACCAAATAAATTGGACATAATATTGGTGGATTATGCACATATTTGAAGATTAATATGTTCTTCGTTTAATTAAAAATATAAGACCCATAAAATTAATTTTATGTATAAAGTTCCATTTCTACATACACATGCGTATTCAGAGAATGGCTAAAGAGACGAAAGAGGACTTGGAACAGATTTGTTAACACCAGTTTAAACTCTCAGAAAATGAAGTAAACTTAATCTTATGAAAATAATTATTTTAAGGGCATCTATTAGACATCTCTTACAGAAAGTAATAGACATTTTAGCAGAAATAAAAAACATTTACAAAGCAAGACAAAGTGTAGAATATATTCATTTACTGTAGCCTTGCCACAAGGGTGACAGAATAAAAAAGAAATATGAGGAGATATCAGTAGACAAATGCCAAATACCACTGCATTAAATTCATAATTAAAATAAGAGGGTAATCTTTTATAGAAGCTATAGAAGTCAACTGTCAAGCAAAATACTATCTGATACAGATATTTAGAAGATAAGATTTCAAAGTCTCTGTTTTTCAGGAACCCAGATTCTTCTGTAGTGCAATTAGATGCTGACAAAAAAGAGGCAGCTGGAATGCAGATTTAAGCTGGTCTAAAACAGATACAATGTCTGTTTATAAAGTGTTTTCCCTCTCTGCAAAATTAAGCTTTAAGAAATAAGTTTCCAGTGATTCCAATCTTAAACTTCTGCAACTAAACATTTTAATACCTATACCTTATTTTGACAATTATAGAAAGTTCTTTTATTTTTTTAAGGAATATTTATTATAACTTGGAAATCTGAGAAAAAGAAAAGCAAAAATTTAGAGTAATCCTTTGAAGAAGAAATAGGCCTTCTTCTAGGAAAAAAAGGAGCTTAGGTTCAAAAATTAAATATTTTTCCACTAAAAATATGAATTGTCTTGAGGCCATTTTCCTAAAGATATTAAGGTATTGTGATGACTCTTTATAACAGTTGCTGTAACAGTTGCTATTTTCACTAAAATTCACTACATTGGCCAAATAGAAAGGCAGAAATGGTAAAACTATATGCACTTATGTTTTTATAAATTTGACTAGTAAAACTATATGCACTTATGTTTTTATAAATTTGAGTACAGAGGCACTGATGTATAAGAGAAAAAAAAAAAATGTGTTTATGGCTCCACTAAGCATACACAGTGTGAACTTTACGCCATATTTACCCATAGAAAAAATAATTTAAAATATCTCAACAGCAATTAAAAGTTTTATTTTGAAGACATATGGCTTCAGATAAATTTAATTAATCTCTACGCATAGACTAAGAAAGCCTGCTTACCTGTATCCTCTAGGTAAGCAGGTTTTCTTAGTTCTGATCATTAAACGTTTTCATCAAGTGCAGGATATGCAGTCAGGATTGCAGGTGGTCTGTTTGTACCACTGGCCTGCTATAAGACAATATCAGTTTCTTTCTCTATTTTTCAGACAGAAATCAAAGTGTTGCATACATTTTAAAGCAACAATGTATATAATAGATGCTGTAGATAGATCCGAGATGGATTTACAAACTGTATTTTTGGAAGTCATGCTAAGTAGAAAGTGTTTGAGGGCAAAATCATATCATTTAGAAAAATATTAAAAGTATGTTGATATGTGTTTTTTCTTAAACTCAGAATAGATAGTTATAAAACATAAATGATTATTAGTTAAGACAGCATTTTTTATGTAGTTTTATATTTATGTATTTTTATGTAGCTGATCTTCAAGTTAACCAGCAATTGTTTGATTTAAAAAACAAAACAAAATAAATGTATCCATACTCATAAGAATTTCTGCAATTACAGAACTGAGAAAAACAACATTTCACAAGGTGGGTAGTGAAGAGGCTCATTTAGTTTTCATATAGCCTGTCATACTTAGTTCAGTTTGAATGATTACCTTGAATGGAGATACTTATTTTAACAGGAATACTCTCACAGCTTGAAAATGGTAGAGTGCAGCATTTTTTTACAAAATGATCAAGAATTCAAATCTTAAAATATTAAATTAGTAGTACTTAAATTTTATCAGACCAAGATATAAAGGAGTATAAAATTATTTGTACTGACAATATTCTAGGAAAGTGATAGAGTGAGTTGTGTTTTGAGATTATATGATGTTTTCTGGCCTGGCAAATACATAGATGGGTCAGAAGCTATATTGAACAGTTTGGATATCCCTCTTGAGTGTTATATTTAGGGACAACTTTCCAATTTCCAAAGTAAAGCTGTGCTTCTGTCCTAACAGTTATACATCCTTATGCAATTTTAAAAAATATTTTCTCTGTTCTCCTACTGTGGCTTTTTCTTAGGAGAATTTCTAAATTTAAACCTCTTTACCAACATCTCCCTCACTTTACTACACCAGAAACTACGTTCATAGAGTGGTGTTGCTTTTCTAAGTGGTCAAATTTTCCAAGGACCTTAAACCTTAAAACATCTTAAAACAGAGAAATTAAAGGCAGAATATCAAAAAAAAAGTTTATTTTTATAAGAGGATACAGCTGTGGTTTTGTTGCTCAGTGTTTGCTACAGTTTGAAATTAAACTAAAATCTTTCCTATTTATTTGACTGCAAATTATATTCACATGATTAAACAGTACTTGACCCTGTTTAGATATAGTTCTAGCCTTATTTCTTTTTTTTGAGGGGGGCGGGGGAGATGAAATGCCTGTAATTATTTTGTGTGAAGTCTAGAACTTTACAAATTCCTGCTGCAGCAAACTTTCCTTAAGAAAACTGGTATTTACACACAACAGGATTACACAAATAGGGCTTTTTATGACTAATAATATTTTCAATAACATTCTGTATAACAAGTACTTATCCCGTATATTCAAAATAATTCTATGACCAGTATTCTTTTTCTCAAGGGAGGTTTGTTGAATACACATGGACACCAGATAATTCGGTTGGGTGCCTAAAGCGGTTAGATCTCTTGAAAAATCTGCCATCTGCCTCACTTTGCTATGGCCATAATCTCAACCAGCTGGCCAACTGGAGAAAAAAAATTGTATAAGAAAGCAGAAAACATCTTTTGCAAGAGTATTTCCCCCATGAAAGAGAAACAGAAAAGGGAAAGAGGTTATTTAAGGTTATTTCAGGCTATGTCTACATTAGGAAGCAGCAAGGCCCAACAGGAGCATTTCTGAAAATTCTGAATACATGTTTAAACTTTATTTTTATATAGACATCTGCAACTGCAAAAACATATTTCTATCATAAAGTGAGCTTTACTTCAAGAATGAGATTCTTTGATGTTATAAGTAAAAAATCATCAATCTTTAAGCTACTAACATTAACATGGAGGGCAAGTGATCCTGTTGCCCATATTCCCCAAAGATTCTGGCAAAATCATCACTAAAATGTCATAAAGACAGTAAAAACCATAGAGAGAATAGACAAAAACAGAATAATGGAATATTCCCTTTTCCCACCTCAGATAACTCAAATGGTCAGCTTTCTCATTTTTGTTTTAGTAATGAGAAAAATAAATAAATTTTGGCAGTTACTGTAAGTAATTATTTTGATACGAAGTGTTCAGGACTCTTAAGTAGTCTGAAAAATAATTATGGTTAAAGAAAAATGAAATGATGCAATGCACAACAGGATATTGTAGAATAAAAGTGTTTTGAATGCTAGTAAACAGAGGCTAGGGAAATGTGATGGTGTTTTTGTTACAGTATTTCTGCTAAGGTTCTACTTATATATGGCAATGATAAACTACAATTTCAATTGATAATCAAGTGCATTTCAATCCAGTTCCCACCAAATAAATGACAGGCTGAACACAAGGTTTTAGAATAAAAACTTCAACAAAATTAATCCTATACCAAAAATTAATTATTTCTCCTCACACATACCCTTTTTTTTTCATGGCAAGTGTATTGTCCCCAAAACAAACAAACAAAAAAGGCAGGGGAAGAGGCTGCAGCGTGGTCTATCCTTTCTCAAAACAACATTTAAAAAAAGTTTTGGCATATGCATAGCAAAACAGAACAAATAGCACAATTTTATCCAATATCTTTTCCTGAAATCCACCAAAAAAAAATCCAAATGAAATCCAAACAAAAATCCAAAGAAAGTTTATCCCTAGAGATGTCTTGATAATGTTTCTTTAATAATGAGTAATTATAGCATAGGTTTAACTAGATTACCATTATGACAGCACTAAAATATTACAGCTGCTTGGAAATTTTCCTCTAGTGAAGACAAAATTAAAATGTTCTATAGCCAGAATGGAAAAACTTGTAGTCTCCCAGGGAACTAGAACTCACATAATTACTCACCACAATTCCAATTTGCCAGCAAAGAGAGTCTCAGAATGATTTCTCATATCCTACATATATCTGTTACCTGTAGTCTTGACGTTTTGATATGTGATCTTGCATTTTATCCCTCTTAAGCTTATTTTTCATTTTACTGTTCTAGATCTCTTTGTAGGACCCTGATGTCTTACAGCTTTTTTATGACTTCAATGTCATTCACAAATTTTTATCTGCAGAGGATTTTATTTTATCTCCATATGCTTTGTACATCGAGTCAATAACAGCACTAGGACACCCCTCTAGGAACACCAGCATTCAGGAATTTCTGAAGAAAATTATTTTTAAACAGTACCTGTGAGACAGGCCTTATTCAGTGGTATACTACGTAGTCTAAACTTACTAAATCACAACATCATACTGCTCGAAGACAGGTAGTTCAAGGAATTTAAAAACAAAGCATTTTTTTGTGGTATCCACACTTAAAATCTCATTTAAAAAGAACATTAAATATAGAAATATAGGAATTGAGAACACAATGGTAAATATGTATCTTTAAGTGTCAGTCAAGCTAGTCTGAATATTCTTTGTAAGATGATATATAAATTATACCAATAACTCACACATGAGAATTTCCTCAGAGCGGTTAAGCCATAGCTAGAAGTTTGTGACTAGCAGTCCTAATTTCACTTAAGAAGAATAATTACCTGCAAGTGAAATTATATTGCATTTATACAGTGTAACGTAACTTTAGCTTTCCGTTCTAAAATATCTCAACCTCTAAGTACTAAGGTTTCTACATTGTACTACAATAAAAGCATTATCTTAAATTAACCTGAAGTACAAATTACAATTCTGTGTTCTTATTCCCATCAGATAGAATCTTGCATTTAGAAAACCCTCCATTCTCTAGGGAAACATATGGTCTTGAATGCTTAAGGAAATATGAGTCATACAATAGGTTGCCTTTTTCAGAACTGCACATATGAGTTTAGAGTAAGAAAAAAAACCTGGTGTAATCCAGTATTCTACAGAGTTCTTCATTACAAGTATATTTTATCAGGATTTTTCTAAAGATATTTAATATTAAATTTCACAAATATTCTATTACATACAGCTCCCAACAAATAAATATTTTGATGAAAGCTATAAAAAAAGCCTATGGAAAAAAAAAAAAAGCTGTATCTCATTTCAGAGTTTAGTGTAAGAATTTACAGTTTTATTTAATACTTTGCTACAATATGTCAGAATCAAGATACAATACATACTAGGTATTCAAATTATCTAACTGGTGATTCAGTGATGAAGTAAGAAGTGACTGAGTTCAGGACTTACGATAATAAACCAAGATACAGGTCACAAGGCAAAACACACGCATAGATTATGAAACTGGCCATTCATCATTTCATCTAAAGTATTTTTAAAGAAAGAATGCCAAATATCAATGCAAAGAATAGATTAGATCTTTATATTTGCCCAGTTTACAAGAAATTAATTTTAATTTCAACTAATTTCAAACTAGATGTCTATCAGTACAACTGATAACTACAAGAATAAGCTGTATATGCTGTTCTAAAATCAAATCTTACAGAACTGTTGTGTATGCAGAAAATAAATTCTTCACTGTAAATGATAGTAGACATATTACCACATATGACCTTACTATTTACATACATTAAGATGTAAATGAAGATGAGAAGTAACGGTAATTAAGGATGTACCTGTTCAAGTAATAATAAAGTAGTTATGCTAGACTCTGTCTAGCATCAATGTAGAACTTTTCTATTTTTTAAATCTAGATTTTTTGTAAAGTACTCAATGTACTTTATATTTCAAATGAAACACTTTGTGTTTTATTTAAGTTGTCTTACTACCACACCTTTATTTTTTTTTGTGTAGATGCTTATGTTTCATTTTAATCAGGAAGTCATGTTCATAATTAAAGTACATTGCTTACTCTCAAGATATATTGTGTTTCATCACAGAACATTACCGAGTGTACATTATACAGAGACAAAAGAAATTTCTTCATACAGATGAAAATAATGAAAGTTGTGCAATGACCTTAGCATTAACACAGAATAAATACATTTGTATATTTGATTAAATTCTTCTATGACCTCTGTTGATGGTCGTTTTATCTATATGCAATAAATGACCAAAATCACACAAGTACATGTATATTCAGATTACATACATATAAATACATCAAAATCCTATATTCACAGAACATCAAATGACAACAGATAATTAGGACACATTCCAAAATTTCTTGCCAAGCCTATCTATCTACGTATCGTATATGTGAAGATTCACTATACTGAGAATTCCAAAAATAGGCAATTGCAGAACTACCAAAATCTTTGCCTTTTTTATATATGATTACTGCCATATAGAATTATGTCTAGTATTTAGATATTGGATAAAACTAGATAAAACTATATCAACTAGTTACTAGAAATTAAACTAACATGTTTACATTGCATTAACTACTCCAAAATAATATCTTATTTTCAAGCTCCATAGAAAACCCGAAGTAGTTTATCCCTCAAATGCAATTACTTCTTAATCCAAATTAAGACCTAGATTCTTCATAGGGAGAAATTATTCACTCTGAATTTTACAAACATCTGCAAATTTTTATTCATTACTAAAATGCTACTTGATCTGACCTTCCACTTCAGTTGGTCATTCTTGTGCAAGGTTATTCAAAATGGCATTTTTGTGAGGCATTTATTAATAAATAGCCTATTTCACGTGCATTGAAGACTTTATACAGCATGCTCCAAAAGTCTGGTTTGTAATTCCACTTCAGGCTGCAACATTGTAAACAAGTTAGTTCTCTCCCCAGCCTACAGTAGAGAATAACCTTTTTGGCT
Source organism: Crypturellus tataupa (assembly GCA_034781795.1). Classification (NCBI taxonomy): domain Eukaryota; kingdom Metazoa; phylum Chordata; class Aves; order Tinamiformes; family Tinamidae; genus Crypturellus; species Crypturellus tataupa. The sequence continues at coordinate 9,394,502 of JAWLRI010000673.1, forward strand.
ACATCAGTATTGCAAACATTCATTTCATTTCCCTATGTTTTTATGCTTCCTTCCAGAAGTTCTCTTATTTTTAGTCATGATCCTTGTTAGTGAGTGGATCTACTGCCATGTTACAGAAAACTAGAAAGGTCTATCATGACCTAGAACACAATCCAACCTTTTACTACATATTATTGTTTAATATACATGTTCAGCCTTTTTTTTCTACATTAATTTCAGCCTATCTCTTCCTTCTACTGGCTCTAAAGCAAACAGTAAAATATATTTTATGATCTTTTAAAGTATGAGTTTTCACTCATGAGTGTTCCCTTCAAAATCTATTCAATAGCTAAAAAAAAAAAGAGGAATAAAGGAAAAAGAGGTGAAAATTTGAACTTAAATGGATTTTAGAAGCATGCTAAAATCAAATTGAATACATTTTAGTGTTTTTTTAAGTTCAAATTTTCACCTCTTTTTCCTTTATGCATAAGCACTGCTGGTTTTATGGGGTTCAGTTTTACAAAACTAAACCAGAAGAGGTTCCATTTCAAAATACATCAGACTGCATAGATGTAACACTCTCCCAAATCAGCTTTATGTTTAAATACTTGAGCAAATTGAATGGAGGAATGATTTATCTTCTCAATGTAATATATAAACGCTTGCCAACATTGGCACCAAAACACTAAACTGAAACCAATAAATCTAAGCCTTGGGGAGTTTACAGCTTAAACTTTGTGCCAGTCTAAACCTACACAAATGGCCCTTCTCACTGAGGACAGCCTGAAAGCCTTCATTACACCTCTGTATGAGATTAGAAAATATACTGTTTCAGTCTGTCAACCTGCAAAACTTATTAGTTCTGCTCTCCGCTGCAGGTAAAGTCTGGGTATAACCTATATCTGTTTGTGCAGTTATGTAAATGCACATACATGACAGCAGTTTGATCTCCCCTTAAACTTCTCAAGTTATACTTTAATTCCAAAATTAAAGATCATTTAAGATATTTTAAAGATAATTTAAGAGTATTACAACTATAATTTAAGATTATTACAACTACAGAACAGTGCCATGCAGGTTTTCCTAAGCAAATGCTTCCCTATTTTGCAATTCTTTGTTTACATTCTCCAGTTCTTTGTTTACGTTGAAAGAGCAAGAATTCAGGGCATTTGCATTGCAAGGCCTATAAGCAAGGACTATTATTTAAGCTTTGGGACAATCGCCCTCAGCTAGGAAAATGAGTTATTTGATGCCTGCATTGGGTGGAAACAGCTGTCAGTTTGGTTTGCTGTTTTAATTGTGCTTGGTTTTATGAACTCTGCCTTCATCCTGGCCTCTATAGCAAAGGCCAAGCATTAGAAACAGAGGAACATAAAAAAGCTATGAGGGGAAAGCACGAATGTTTGCTTCCAGCATGCAATCTATTCTGCACACCTACCTGAACGCCCTGAGCTAAGTCTGACGTAGCTTCCCCCTCAATAAACCTTCTTGTGACGTTACCGCCTGCACCTAGGCAATTAGCACAGAATAGTTGGAGTTCTGCCTGTTTACATTCATTTATTCAGCATAACCTGCTTTGAGGCTTATACCCTTCGCTGAATAATTTCTAGTTTTTGCAAAAGGTAGCAGTTCAACAGATGTGTTCAACATTTCAGAAAATACTATCTTTTCAGCCTTTATATACATGCCAACAGTAATTTTGCAATTATCTCAAACTCTGACATGGCACAAAGTGCCTATGCAAAACTAAGAATTTATTTTTAACTATCTATCTTGACTATTGCTGTCCTCTGATTAAAATCTCAATACTGCAGTAATAAAAATTTCTATATAAACTACTAATTTGGTCGTGATTTCAGAATGTAGTTGTCTGCTTATTTTCTTTAGACTTTCTGGGAAATCACAGTAATAAAAGTAAGTTAATACATATACATGCAAACAACATTTATTTATGTAACCATGACTAGTTGATATCTTTTAATGAACTTCCTACCATATAATTTTATCATATTAACATCTTCTTAAAACAGCTTTTTAGCAAATGACATGAAAATTTTTCAGCCTACAGGTAAAGTATACCTACTTGACAGTTATATTTTTCCTTCTTTGATTTAAGAATGTTTGTTTTCCTTTCTCTGTGGGTAGAGTTTTGCATCATATGTACCTACAATTTTAGTCAGGACATACCCTTTCTTAATATTTGAAGGTATATTGAGTATCTTAATAGCTATTTAATATGTCTTAATATCCCCTATTCCAGTAGATATGACATCCTAGAAAATTAGTCTGACTCAAAGTAACATTTAAAAAACACATGCAAATACATTTTTCCCCTTAAATAAGGTTAATTGAGTAAAGAGACAGTCATCACTGTAAACTGCCCAGAAAATATTTGAAAGAGGATTCTTTGCCATTTGCATCCAGTTTGCTCAAAACACTTTTGGTATTCTCTGGTATCGAATTGCTTCCATGTGAGCAATTACTGAATTACCTCGATTATTTGAAGGATTCTGGAAAATGCTTTTTATTCATATTTGTAAATATAGTCTGTTAAGAAAATAAAAAAGAAAACAAAGAACACAGGATCTACCATAATGCCATAAAATGTATTAATGTAGGAGTCTATCTCTCTGACTGGTGAATGAGGCATGCACAAGTCACCCACACACTACTGGAAGAGCAGACCTCTCTCTGCAAAATGAACGATCACTTGAATACTAAAGATGCTACAAATAAATGCAGCTACCTCTTTCATGACTAATGCAGCACCAACCTGACACTCAGGAAGCCATTCTTCCGGGTTTTTTCAAACTTCTTTTACATATGGATAACAAGTTAAATAGATTTTGCATTTATTTGACATTATAACATTCCTACTGAAATATCTTGCAAAAAAATTATAATATACTTAGGAAATGAAAGATGTGAATACTAGAGTAAAATACACTTAATCTTTTTTCCTTACATAGGATTTCCATAATAAAGTCAAATGCGTACAACTCTTTTACGTATGCAGAGTCTACCTGCTACAAAAGACACAGCAATACTGAATATGGCTGTTTAAGAGTATATGTGCATTTTGCAATAGATGTTCAGAGATGATCTACGTGTAGTAGTCTGTAGTAGTCTTACTATAGTAAGTCCACACTGAAGAGCAAAACACTGTAGATTTTAGGCACACTTTTTCCAATCCACCGTCTTTCATATCTCATTCATTGATTCAGAATGCTACCGCAAAGAGAATTTCCTAATCCATTTCTTCAACAACTCTCTATGCTTTTTTAAATCCCCCTTACTGTCTTTCCTCATTCTACGGCATCAGATAAAGGTGCTTCTTTCACCTTCAAGGTTATTCATTAGTTCTCCCCACCTCATTTATATCTTTCTTCCTGTCTGCTAACTTGCACTTCCAAATCAGCTTATAATGCCAACCCTTAATTAACACTTGTCAAACAAGTTGAAAATATTCTTTTCTTACTGTTAAGAAAAAATGTACTGGAAATAATTTGCAAAACGAAGCCATTATGCTTCTTTAAATTCCCTTTGGAGTGGCAGCTTTCCCATGTTTGCAAAAAGATTGAAAATACCTTTCATGAACATTATTTTAAGTCATTAAGCCGAAACGGTCAAGCACTTTTGCATGGGACCTAAGTAAACCGTACATTTTACCATACATTTAGCTTCTTCAGATGACAAGTAATGCCTAGTGTTAACATATCACATGCAATAACCCCTCTACTTGAAAAGAGCTGACATCTCCCTCTGCCACAAAACAGAAATGGACAAAATACAAAATTATTTTGTACTAAAGAGCCCATAAAAATAGCATTTGTACTTGTAGCACACACAAATTTCACTGGTGTTAAATTTAATATTTTCAAAAAGGCCATTAAGTTCTTGTAAGTAATGGAAAAAATAGGTGATTCTGTTTATAGAGTTCTGATTTGACCACTTTTCTCTCTCCTTTTTGTCCCAAGAGAGAGAGAAATGCAGACAGATCACAAGGAAATAAATAAGACTCAGAAGCTTTCTAAAAGCTGTGGAAGTAGAAATGGAAGTTCATATCATTTAAAAGTTGCAATAAAAGTTGCAGTGTAGATACAGTGCATAAAGAAAGTCCTAGAAATATGCCTGTCTTCTGAGAATGAGCATGATCAAAAGATGTAGCTTTTTCAGTCTTGTCACCTATGTGCATCCAACAACCACATTACCTAGGATAAATACTAAATCTGTTTTCCATGCTGATGCAAAATTCCCAGGTACTCCAGCTGTAATTTTTGACTCCAGTTTTAGGTGATAAGCTTCATATAAGGGAGGAAGTCATTTCAGGGCTTTGAAATTCTGATTAAAGTTAAGCTGCCCATAAGTTCTGTCTCTTTTTTTTTAATCTGTATTGACTTGTAATCTCAGGTCATACACCTACATTTTAAAATGTTTAGATTATCACTGGTTGACTTGATCTTTGATTTAAAACATTTTATTCTAGGTTTCAACGCCACCAAATATAACAAGACAGTAATACAATAACAGTAACAAAAATATATAGAATAGCTATAAATACCAAAGTTTAGGAGCTTAGGTGGCTTGGAAAGTAATATATGTTTTCTGGCTGTTTATAACTTAAAAATGCATTCCAGCACAAGAATGCTATATTTCACTTTATATAACTAGCCATTGCCTGTGCATGTAAAATTAAAGCTATTTTATATCCCCAATGTGCTAAGCATACTAGAAAGCAGAAATTCTTCCAAGGAATTAAGGAGGAAAAAAAAGTGTCTATTTTCATCATCTAATAATGTAACAAATGCAATTAATATTGTAAACCATTTTGAATTTCATGCTATGTGGAATATTATTAATTAAATCCAACATTAAATATTTTTCATATCAGCCATGAATTCATTCTAGTTGGTCTAAAGAAGGAACAAGTTGTATAATTAGAATAAATACAATTATATTTTAATTAACACAGGATAAAGCCACAATACTGTAAATTCCCTAGATTTGATCCAGCTCCTTCAAAGCCCCACCAATTTATTTTATCACTGTGCCAGGATTTTATTAATGTGCATTTCATCAGTCACTCAGCAAGCAGTTATTTTACCTAAGCTATTCTCCAAATTTAAACTTATCAGAATTTATAAAACATTTTGTATGCAAAATTAATTTCTTAAATATAAAACTTAAGAAACTAAGTGTTGCAGAATCATATTTACTAGTATATTAATGACAAAAAAGAGATTCCGTATAATGGGGAATATATAGTTATCGAAATTAAAGCTCAAAGGTCTAGCTAGGAAATAAACCAATGTGAAAGTAACTTATTTTTGCATTTCTGCCAGCATCCTTAATATGATTCACATCATAAACTAAAATAGCTAGATAATTCCCAAAGCAAAGTAATTTCTTTGGAGGAAGAGAAACTGGTGCATGTGCAATACTCAAGGAGTTAATTATCAGAAAGTACTATATGAACATTTAAGAACTAAGCAGACTACATCAGTATTTTTTTTTACATTTTATTTACAGAGTCTATGTAAGTGGCAAACTTCCTTGCCTATCATAGCAGGAAGTCTAAAAACAACCTCAGCACTACATTAGTCTGTTTTTTAACACCTTTTTTTCATGAAAATAAATACATAATCATCATCTTATTTGGTTTTCAAAAAAAGGGGTAAGAGTTAAGATAGCTGGTAATGCACAGGAAATGACAAAACTGGGCATCGGACATTAGGGAGGTTCCATCATGCATTTTCCTGAACTTTTTTCACTCTCTCAACACACTGTTCAGAATGCCATGGCATCTTTATTCTTTTTCTAATGAAAACTGAACTGAAAATGGGTTTTCTACTCTTCAAGTCTCTGGGCACTTTAAGTTGATTTTGGCAAATGAGAAAATTTCTTCCACAGTCTTTGAGACAGGCACTTGCTCAAATATCCAGCAGTTCAGAATACTTTCCATGTTTTGGGTTCATTTTGTGATACTCATATACAGATTTTCTCTACTGATTTTAATTTAACATTGTGGATGATTATTGCCTCTAGAATAATATCCTCTAGTGGGTTTTATTTGGTTGGTTGGTTTTTTATTCAAACTACACACTAGGATAAAATTGGAGCTTCAAAAATCTAGAAGACTTAAAAGCTCAGATTTCCATACATATGAGGGAAAGTAAGAATGGGGAATATTTGTTATTGGAATTTAATAATCTACATATTAAACTTGTATTCAGGCCATTACATCATAATACCAGTGTTGCAATCTCTGCTATCACCAAGCAGCATCTAAAACCAACAAAAGCATTCAGGTTTTTATCGGAATAAACTCATAGGATTGAAAATGTTAAAACTGTTGTAACTGTGTATGTATTCCCTCTATCGTGTTTCTCTTTCTTTTGGCAAAAAAAGAGCAATAAAATTAAAAAGCAGAATTTCTGCAGTATTAAAGCTGAACAAGCTTCTAAAAGGGAGTAATGCTCTAGGATCCCTCAGTTTAATAACTTCCTCTTCCAAAATCCAAGTTCAATGCAATTCACACCTCAATTATATTATAACAAACACATATACAGCTCCTGCAAGGCGGCAGAACTTCTCTTGACATTTTTTGATGCATACAAATATGTGTAAACTTTAACTAAACATATATGTCTAAAGAACGAATCAAAAGGAATAAGTTCTTTAAATTGAAATTTATTGATGTTATTTATACACAATTACTCAGCTAATTTCCTATTTCAACATCAGTGAAAAATATTGTATGGTAAGAAGGGCAGAAAATGCATGAGTGGGTTCCAGTCTGCTCTTTTTTCTGGCTTTTTTACAAGTTTACCATTACTTTACTCTTAAAATATTATTATTGTCAACTCACAGCAAAATTTTCTTCTTTTAGCTACATTTCGATTTGCACTTCCAAGTTAATTACCCTTACTACGTGTAGATATACTTTGATAACAAAAGAGGCTCCTAACATATAAGGAGCATAGACTATTTAATTTCACATTTTGGACAAGGTTTTCTGAAACAAAAATGATTTGCCAGGCATCTGACAATTTTCCTGTCATTATAATCTTTCAATATAATCTTTCTAGATTCTCTAATTAAGATTTCAACTATATTTCCAGTTATTAAAAGTTAAATAGATCAGAAAAGATTTAGTGCATATTCTGGACAACTCGACAGAAAAAAGACTACAATGGAGTCTTTGCTGATATAATTTTGCTTCTGAATATGATCCAAGTAAGAACTGGCTAGTTGTTTCCATTCATGTGGACTGTTCTGTACTGTTGCATTAATTAACAGACTTAGGAATTCTACAATTAATAATTGAATTATTTCCTGCATGCTTCCCCTGCTCTTCCGCAAAAAAACAGTTTCTTGCCTTTTTTATTTGAAGATGTACCTGTCACTAAAAAAAAAAAAAAAAAAAACTAACTAACTAAAAAAACCCTATAAATCATTATCACACTTATCAACAATTCCACTAGTAGGACATCAATGCTTGTTTCTTATTTCAATGTGACTATCAAGTAAAAACCTTTTTTTAGGTTTAAATATAGAACGCTATGCCTAAACAAATTAGACCACTAATTTTGTATTATAATACTAAACAGTCTAATAGGATTTCCTATAGACCCTCTACTATGCATTATGTTATAAACGTAGTGACATTCTGACTTTATTAATTTTTCACACTTCATCACTTCTGGGAAGTACTTGATCTTCATTTATTATTATAGGATTATGAGGAAAATACATCTGGGAAGAATCAACTACACAACTGCAAGATAACCAATTAGCAATTCAGTTGAAAAGCACTTGGGGTTATTATATATTAGAAGTTGAATATGATTCAACATTGCCATGCTGTTGGAAAAAAAACATCAACCACCAGATTAGGATAAGTAAACAGGAGCATAACTTGTAGAACTCCTAAGCTATCCTTCTTCACTATCTAGTCTTAGCAGCTGATAGCTATTGACTAATTTTGGACATGGGATATAATGAAAGGTAAGAACCAAAACTGGAGATGGTTTAAAGAAAAGCAACTAGATTAGCACTCCAAAAATACAAAATGTAAAGAAAAAAAATGAAATAAAAGAAGAAAACATCTGCTGGGAATAACACAGGTGTAGGTAATTTTGCTTTGAAATCTCTTCTAGTTCTATGATTCTATAGCAATAACAAGAGACCTTTTCTATACAGTTTTAAAATGTGTATATAAGGCTTGAAATGCCTTTTGTAGAAAGCAGTTTGTAGCTTTTTAAACTATTCAAGTATTTAAGAAGAAAAATAAATGTATTTACAAAATAAATGTAGACTCTCCTTAATCCAAGCAATTCTTCTAGTCTTCAGAAAATGAACACTGTAAACTAGCTTACTTTTATTCCCATAGTGACACATTTCTGGTAATATGGACTGACAGGAAAAGTACTTTTCTCAGAGTAGTCTTCTGTCATAAACCAAAATCAATCTACTGGCAACCCTACTGAAGTCAACATGTCCCAAGTGACCACATTTCTGCTACTAGTTTATAATAAGTAAGCATGAATGTAAATTGGTAGCATAACTAAGGAATATAAAACAATCTCTGTTGAGACTGAAAGAAGCTAGTCAGAAAGTAATCAAAAGATGATTTTAGTGAAGATTTTATGGTAGACTTTGCTTGCTTATATCAATTTCTTTTTATTTATATTTTTATATAAAAATATATAAGTATAAATATACATTTATTTATATGTTTTAATACTTAATGCAATATTTTGGTTTCTTAATGTTCTTGAGGTGTTATTTGCTATTATAACTTTCTTTTGCATTTTAGAAAGCAGTAATAGAAATGAAATTTAGGTGACTATCTCAGTAATTTTTATATAGTATGCTGTATTTACTCCTTGTTAACTGATAAAAATAGATGGTTCATTCATGAAACGCATAGTGTTAAATATCATTGAATCATTTTTCTCCTCACATATGGGAAAGTCTGTAAACAATGTAAATGTATCAAAACACCTATTTTAAGTGTATGTTGTTTTTATTCTCACAGCCAAAACCAGATTATGCCTAAACATTGTTGGCCTAGAACATCAGTGCATAAACAAAGAGGAATTGCCTATAAATTATAGCTTATAGCCAAAAAGAGAGAAAGGAGATAATCTCCTGGAGCATGTGATACATATGTACCAAGTAGTACATGGTACAACAGAACCACTTTCTCTTTAGATTGGTTAGAACAATTGTAATGTTATTACAATTTTATTTGATGATATTTCAGGTATCTATATGTGTGTGTGTGTGTGTGTGTGAGAGAGAGAGAGAGAGAGAGAGAGAGAGAGAGAGAGAGAGAGAGAGAGAGAGAGA
>JAWLRI010000673.1:9418437-9439007 GCA_034781795.1 Crypturellus tataupa
GGAACAAAGATTAAAGTGAGATGTGAGCAGAGAATGAAATGCAGTGTTGAAGATAAATGGGATAATGGCAATATGGGGTGTAGGTCTAGAGGATCCATTAAAAAAAGGAATAACCCTTTTCCCCTTCTTTTTGTCTCTATTGCCATGTTGTACTATGACTGTTGTACATAATCACCAGTCCCTCTTGTGTAATAAATCAGACACAACTTTTGTGAGTAATCTTATGACTTCACAGGATCATAGAAATGTTGTTTGAAAGTGATGTCTTGAGGTCATCTGTCCAACCTCCTGTTCAAAACAGTCCTGTCATCAATACCAGGTCACATCAGCCATGGTTTCCTCTGAGTCTCCAAGGACAGAGACTCCCTCATCAACCTGGGTAACCTGCCCCAGTGCTGGTTCTAACCTAACAGCATATTCCTAACAGAAAAGCTCCTCCTGATGCTTAACCTGATCTGCCTGTGCCCAAATCAGTAGCCATGACTCCATGTTATACAGCAGGCCCCTACTGATTTTTTTTTTTCTTTTATTGTCCTTTTTAACTGTCTTTAAAGCAGTTGCAAACTGCAATTACATTGCATTTCATCTCCATACCAGACTACGTACATTCAGCTTCCTTAAGCTGTCTTCCTCATTCTCACGTTCGGGCCCCAGCCATTTTGCTTGCACTCTCATGCACCACCATCAGTTCCTTTAACCTGATGACCACAGTCACTATGGCATGCTTTATTTATGATGAGCATGCACTGTTGGCTCATATCCACCCTGCAGTTCATGGAAATCCACAAGTCCTTTTCAGTGACCCAGCTACTCACTCCTTGGCCTGTGCAAGTGCTTTGGGTGAACCCATCCAGGTGCCCAACCCTACATTCCTCCTGTCTTAGCTTCATGGGGCTCCTGCTGGCCCGTTTTTCCACCATTTGGCATGTAGGTCATCAGCAGCATTTTTGCACATGTGCACATCATCCAGATTACTGATGGACACCTTGAGCAATATGGGCTCTGGTATCAATTTCTCAAGATAACATGACATGCTTATTACTGGCTAGCAGCCAGATGCTGAGCTGTCCATCTCCACCTTGGATTCCAGTAATTTGTTGAGTTTTAATTGGTTCTTGGTTTTCAAATGAGAATATTGTGGGCAAGCGTATCAAAAGCCCTTACTAAAGCGATGTTTTGTCCACTCTTCACTCCTTCTCTGCACAGCCAGTCATTTCAATATAGAAGACAGTAAAGTCCATCAAGAAATATCTGCCCTTGGTAAATCCATATGTTGAGCAGCCCCCTCCTTCACATAATGAAATAGATTCAAAGATGATGCACTTCTACCTTTCCAGCAAGGTGAGGCTGACCAGCCTGTAGTGCTTACATTGGTCCTCCTCCTCCTTGCCTTTATTGGCATGTTATATTTTTACATTTAGCCCTTCCTCAGGAAGGTCTAGGATCTTCCTTATCCATCATGACTCTCCAGAGATGATAAGTGACAGCCAGACAACAGACTAGTTACCATCGTTTGGGTCAATCTGATCTGATCTTATAAGGGCAGTTCCAATATTCCCTATTTGCTCCCCTAGGCTCACCTATGCTCAGCCGTTTTAACAACTGAGTACAATCTAACACATGATCATAATGTGACACAATTTAAAATAAAAAAATATTTGCTCTTAGAAATATACCAGTTTTTCTTCCATGTTGTTCCATAAGATAGCAGAAGTACAAGTCACTTACATCAAGATGTCAGAAATTTCTCCCATAGGATGGAAAGAAATGCATCAGTATACAGATAACTATGAGTTTTGTTTGTTTGCTTGTTTAGGAAAATATACATTTTTTTTGCTAGGTATTTTTTTGTACAAAGGCCAAATTACACTTTCATGCCAATGTGACTTGCTTAAAAGTAAACTTTTACCAGACTGGATTGTTTCACATGGGGTCAATAATGTAAACTGCATTAGTGTATATACAGTGTATACACTGATGTATAAGAAAATTTTGCTGACATAGCTTTACTAACAACCATTTCTGTTACAAGTCCAACCCTGAAAGTGTTTTTGGCTTTTCTCCTGAAATCAGAAGGAAGGGAACCAATCAGAAAAACATGGAGTTATGATGCATTATAAATGCACATATTTCAATTGGGAATTAATAGAGATAACTTGCAGTCATTATGAGCAAAGACAGTTTAAATTTTGGTAACTTTCTAGTTCATTACCAGTTACCTGAGTTTTGCATTTCAAGCTACCCCACTCCCCCTCTGTTTAAGAAATAAGCATCTTATTCTAAGATGTGTCTGTCTTTCATCTTACTAGTGCTGCAAATTCTTCCACATCCTCCGAAAGTAACTGCAGAAACCATTACACCTTACTGAATATATATATATAACTTTTAATAAATGGAAAAAAAAGGAAATGAGTCACGATTTGTCTCACTCCAGGATAAATTTAAAATAGTTTCTGATTGTCCTTTAAGATTTAAGAATAAGATGTCTATTTCTTAAGAGCTTGAGTCCTATTCTGGAAAGTAGCTTAGTCATTTAAGAAGTTTCAATCCTGCTATTCTGCAGACCCCCCAATTTTTTTGGCACCAGTCCCTCTTTCAGACACTTAACTCACATTAAAATCAATCAGTGTTTGACACTTGCTTTTCCTGAGTAAATCACATTTAAAAATTTTATTGGAATGCCAGCTTTCAAGAATGAAAATAAAAAATATATTCAAGAACTATAAATTCTTTGCAGAGAAATCTTTAGTACTTGTAAAAAGTACAGAATATAGTTAATATTAATATAAATAAGATAATGCAAAAATCTTATTTCTCTCTTGCCCCTTCCATAGGTCAAAAGAAAGCCTGAACATATCCCAGCTGGAAAGAGTGAAAGAGCAATGACCAAAATTAACTGTTCTCTTGCAAATTCTCTGAAATAAAATTCAGAAGTGTTACATTTCTCTGATTAGATGTCTTCTCTGAGCCTGCACCTAAAAAAGCTAATTCCCTCTGACCAGAGTTTCAAGGGAACAATCAGATTGATTATTCCAGATGCCATACTTTCACCTTTCCAGACCATCTTTCCCTCCCCAGCAGCTAATTTCTTCCTTGTTTCTGCCACTTAAATGATTCCTCTGATCAAACTTTTGTTCAGTTTTGTGAAATGATACACCTTAACAAAATTAACGCCAAGTTAGAGCCAATCAAGCCACCAGTTACATTAACAGACCATACAGATGGTAACCTCCAATGCAATAAAGATGCTAGAAAATCATCTTTCAACTCACACCTCACAAAGCCAGATCAGCTTCTGTGATCACATCCCTTAATTATTACAGGCTACCCAGGTTTCAGTCTTCATAATAAGCAAGTGTAGTGCATATATTTAAATCAGTAGACTCTAATGGGGTCTACTGGTTTGTGTCATTTATATACCTACTTTATACTTTGTAACTGTATAGACAATAATGATTTTTTACCCTTACACAGTGTTTTTCATCCACTTCATCCAACAGCACAACATGGTAGCACTACCTCTAGTTACAGAAGAGGAAATTGCACTGTAGGCATCAGCCACTATACAGTACTAAGGCAGAAGTTCAGTTATAATTTAATACCTGACTTTTATTCCAGTCAACTATAATCTTTATGTTTACATTTACCTTTAAAATGTATGTGTACGACCAGTTGTTTTTTAGACAAATGTGCTAAACCAGTGCCAGAACATTTTGTTCCTACATACAAAATATTTACACTTCCCTATGGTTTTAATGGGACCTGCCAGGTTTATCTGAAAAAAAAAAAAATACCCAAAACATGATTGGGTATGTATTTTTGACAATATACCCAATATGCAGTCAAGGTGGATTGTTTTTTCTTGACTGCCTAGCTTATTTCACCACAGAATCCTCACAAGTACTAACTCTGCTGAAGACTCAATAGCAGCAGAACATTCTACATTTGAGAGTTGTAACTGAAAATGATTTAGAAAAATACATTTCTTTTTCATTTTCCTGGAACTTGCCTGAGCCTCCTCACAGGAGAGTGGAACCTCCCCAGTGAGTTGAGGCTTGAATATGAGAGCTGCTGCTGCAGCTGTAGCCACCCATTAGCCTCATATTAGCGTCTCTGAGTTTTCTGGGTGAATCATACCTAAATTCACAGAGATCCATAAAGCAAAATGCGGCATTTTACTCAAGAAAAAATGCAATTTTAAGTTAGTTAGGATTCTTAACCTTTTACATCTCTTTTAAAAACATGGCCATGCTTTCAAGAAATACTCAGAAAAATGAAGTGTTCCAAAACATAACAATTTTGTTTGTTTTTGAACCTTTGTTTACAATTTTTAACAATATTTTTAAGTCTCTGTTCAGCTTATGATGGCAGCATTTATAGTCTACTAACTTCTGTATCTCTTATTCCCTCAGAATGGTGCTGCAATTCTTAAGGGAGATGTCTCCCTTAAGATCACAAGAAGAAAAGTAATTTTGACATACAGAAATAATTGGAGAAAAGTTATTTTCTCTCTTCATTTCCTGTGATAATAATGACATGCCATCCTTATAAACCACTCCATTTTTTCTATGGTTGAATATAAGGAACGTATGTTATCTAAGTGCAGAAGAAATGGTTCAAAACTGAGACAAAAATACAACTTTAAAGGTCAATGTATTAAAGAAATAACAAGTATAATGAGATCAGAAAGGGATTCATGAAGCAATTTAATCAGGAAGCAATTAATAAGTACCCATTCCATGTCAAAGATGATCCTGCTATAGTTATTTTATGTGGTAACAATATGGTAAATAAAATGGGATAAGTTCACTTGTAGTGAGTGTACAAGAAATGAACGAATACTAAAAGATCAAAGTCAGAGAGTGTTAAATATTGTTTACTGATATTTACCACTGACTAGAGAACCATTTTTAATCCCGTCATGATTCAGCACAGTAGCATTTTAGACACTGTGCCATGTTTTACATATAGACGTGAAGTTTCACTAAATCCTTTAAAGTCCAATAAGCTTGAAATTCAGATGCAATGGACAGTCAGTAAACTCACTGTTCATATCAATCTTTTTATCATGTCTGACTCATGAAGGAAAAACACATTTCTGCTGCTAGAAATGGAAAAGGAATTCAATAGATCATCATTATATAAAACAATTGAAAACATGAATAATTGAAGAGAAAAAAGTGCTTTAGAAAGTAGAGGTCTGATTAAATATAAAAGATGTTGTTAGATGCAGAACTATAAATCACAGCAAAAGAAAATAGTACAGGAACATATCAGTACAAGTCTCATAAGCCAATTGTAGATTACATTTACATTAATCATGAACTTATTTACAATTGCAAGCAACAGGATAGTAATGGTAAAAGCAATGCCTCAATTTCAACATACATTGTGAAACCCTATTGAAGAGAAAAATCAACAATCGATAGCTTTTGTTGAATGCCTTTGCAAATTATGGAAAGATTTCATTATTTAATTCCACTAAAATTACAATTGCCATGATAATAAAAGGAAATAATCTAAAGCTGTATCTATACCTATCACTTATTAGGTACATAGCTTTTCCAGTTTATAGAAAGATTTTCCTTCAGACAGTACCTGTGGACTCACGTTTTGGATACAGTTTGTTAGTGAGGAAATAACACTTCCATTTTTGAAAGAAAAAAAAAATAGTAGCTGTCCAACACATTGTCCTCTATAACTAAACATAATGAAAATGCTTATTTTTTATGATATATATGACATTTTATTATTCTATATGCAGAAGACTTTTTTGCTTGAAATAAAATCCTTCTCTGTGTTCAGTCACATTTAATTCAAAGATCTATTTTTCTTAAAACAGGTGTGGTGTAAATAAAAAAAAAATCCTGAGTATAATTTAAAAGGGTGGCATCCAGGTGGGTTTTGAAGATCTCCAGAGAAGGAGACTCCCTGGGAATTTAAAAAAAGAAAACAAACAAACAAAAAACCACCACCAACAAAAGAAAAAATAGCGTCAACTTCCGTTATGGGAGATTTAAAAGTAAGTCCAAATGCAGAAGTAAAACATAAATCCATTTAAAACTTTTACTACAGTATAGACTGCAGCATGGCTTTTGGAGCACGCACACAAGCAGCGAGCACAAAAATATCTTGCAGAGAATATGTGTGCTGAAAGAATGTTTCTCTGGACACATCAAAATCTCCATCTCAAGAGCATATTTTTGCTGTAGAGTTTGTTCTGTATATTAACGCACCGACTTCAGACCGGTAAACTACATTTATCTCAAGCCAGCCACTCAAAGAGGGTTACCCTAACACACAAAGCTCCTCTTTTCTTATCCAGGTAATTTAAAATCTGAGGAACAGTGTGTTTAAATACTTCATGTGCTCAATACTTCCAGGCACACAGGCACATCTAGACAACTAAAGCCTTGGCTTCCCCTCCGCTAGCCTGATGCAGAGCTCTGCTCAGGAGCTGACTGAGATGAAAGGCATTTCACACGCACTAAGATCACAATTTCATGTAACCTCCTACTTGGAGAAAAAGCAAAGGCTCAGTCTCTCTCAGTAGCAAACTAAAAATCTCAAGCTTGATTCTCCCTAGCACTATATAATTACTCACTGTAAAAGGGGACAGATCTTAAAAACATTCCCTTGCCTGTCTTGATTTGCAGCTGGAGGAGCAAACAACAGCAACACAGTTATTACTTTCCCAGTTGGATATCTCAGGCACAAGAGAGGAGGGATTTAGCACAGTCAGTGCTCTTCCCACTTCCTCCTTGTACCCATATGGGCAGATTAAAGGAAACAGACTCCCAGGGATGGGCACTGGGGAGTTTCTTAATTTCGTAGTCATAGGGGATAGCACAACTCCAGTTCGAACTGTGTTCCTGAATAATACTGCAGCTACATGTCCGTTTTTCTGGAAAAATCACTGGGTAAAAGACTAGTCCATTTTGATAAAAGGTCTGAATAATAAAAATACTTCAACTTATTTTCCACCTTATCACTTGACACATTGATCTGCTCCCTTCAAGCAGGGGAACATGGGTGACATCTGTGCTATTTTGTTAATGATACCTTCATATGAAACATAATGAATTCAGTTTGCAGTGATTTAGGAGCACTTCATTCCTACGAGATTTGCACAACATTAAACCCACTTAATTTCACTGAGTTCTGTAAAAGGAAAATGTTCACGTTAAAAGCAAAGTTCATTCAACCAGAGTGAGTTTCACTCAGATCTCAGTGAAAAGTCATTAAATTATACTAGCTTAACAAACATCCTGATAAGAAAAGTTAAAAAAATGTTTAAATGAACTGCAATTCAGATGAACTTTGCTTGATTTTAGGTTTTACCAATCTCTTGAATAAGTTGCCATAAAATTCAAAAACAACATTCCAAAGTTAAATAGCTGAAAAATAATTAGGTGGAGTGGTCTTCATAAAAAAAGATACCATACTTGAATTTTCATTTATAAAAGCAGTATTTTTTCCTACACAGGAAGCAGTTTCCCTTCCAACCTCATCTAATTAACTATAAAAATGGCTTGCATATACTAAGTTTGCAATGCTGCATTAAACTGTGTTTCAATACTAAGGCTAGCCTGTACACACAAGCGACCATAATGCTGCGTCATTCTCTAAAATCAGAAGTCTCATTCCTAAAAATAATCAGATGTGAGCTTTCTATGAGGCAGAAGTTTAAACAGAATTAACTCTCCCTCTTGTTCCTTTCATTGCCCTCAACATCACAGCATGAGCTTCTAGGCCCCATCTGATTCATGCACTGTTCCCTCTTCACTCTGTCAAATCGTTGCTGTTGCCACCTGATATGCCTGTGTAAAGGTGTATAGAAAAGCAATAGTGCCAGGTTCCTCAGTGCCAGTGTAAATGTTACAACTCACTTTTTTCCTGCTAAAATCTCACTGAAAGGGATTTGTAACTCTCAATACTTGGGCTGACCAACCCTTTGTCTTTTGTCTTAGCCTGATGAATACTCACTAAAGCATGGGAGAAATGATGCAGGAAACAAGGGTTTGGATGTTTTTTTTTTTTGTTTTCATTTTTTTCATAGAGCTCAGAGGGCTTTGCATTCGCTTAGTTGGAATTAATTCCTCCCCAACATTCCTCACAGAATATGGATGCAGTTTTTACAAAAAGGGATGGTTGTAGGGAATTTGCGGAGAACCTCTCTCATGAATTCAAGCACTAGCATATTCAACTTCTGATGGAAATATTTTATGTCCCTTTTTAATTTTTTCATAAAATACATAAAACATTTTATAGCAATATTTCATCTAATTCTAATTGCAAAGATTGAGGTTTTGGACAAAGCATAATATGTTCGGAACTGGGTACTATAGCTCTATCTTAAATAATATCTAAAGCTTGCTACTTGTGTTAACTATTTTCATAATTTCTAATTTTGGATTACTCAAAGCCCTCACATCCAAAATTTTTCCATTATTTACATTTTCTTAAAGAGATTTTTAAAAATAACAAAAACAATTCATATTCCACTGACTAACCTCAAAATAACTGTGTTTTAAGTAGATATTTTTCTCTGAACATGTCCTTTTCCTTAAAACACTCCTATAAGCTTTAACAGTTTCCTCCAACCATTTAAAGCAAGGCAGAGAGCAAAAGTAAGAATGCTTTGATAATAAGCTATAAAGCAGTCTCTTTGCAAGAAGCTCTCAACAGGAATTTTGCTTGCTTGATTCTAGGTAGCCAGAAAAAAAGTGGATGGAAGGCTCACTCTAACAGACTTCAGTTAATTGCTCTCAAAACCTCTTAAAATATTTCTGAACTCTTTTTGTTTTTTTTTTAGTAAAATAATAGATCCATCCACTGTTGTTAGAATGAATAATAGAGTTCATTTCCTTCTTAGAAACAGCATTAAAAATAAAATTACATTCTCCCATATAACATTTTCCAATAATTGGAGAGCTTAATTAACAAGTACCTAATCTTAATTTTGTCAGACACAGACTAAAATTTAAAAATATAATGCATCGAACCTAGCTACAGTGTGGAAATCTCCAGCATGGCAGAAACTACATATTTTTTAATTAGAAAGTTAGGAATCAGTATCAGTCATTTTTTTCAATAAATGACTTTTAGGCAAATAAATCATAGACGTAAATTATTTTAACAAATTATATTTCCAGTAAAAAGTTTCTTAATTACTTGCTTTTGGTGAATCAAAAATATTAACAGTTTGAATAGTAAAATGTAATTTGGCATGTCAGTGGATTACTTATTATTTAAATGAAGGATAGAGGGGAAAATAGCATTCATTACTGTGTGTAAGTGAGTGTGAATATTGCCAATTTAATTTCCCATCTGTAACGCTTAAAATTGAAGGTCTTTATTGAAGGATATTAACTTGAGATATAAAAAAGTTTTAAAATGTTATTTATCAAAATTGTCATTTGTTACTTGTGCCTCTCATACTTGCAGAAAATATCCCTGTGATATGAATGATTTCATTTGCTGGGATTAGCTTATTTTGATTTGATAGTCCTCCAGTTAGAAAAACTAAGAGGAAGTTGGATTGCTCAGCCCATTTCTCAGCTACCAATGAACCTTATTTGAATTGCAATATTTGTCCATAGCCTTTATAATATATCAATTTTAGTTATGCATTGACAAGAAGAAATTCATTGACTGAAAATCCGCTCACATTTGTCAAGTGAATTGCTTTCATAAGGGGTACTGCCCTCCAGAGACAAATGTGAAAGATTTCACTATTAGGCAACTCTTTACATAGTAAAATGTATTTTTTTCCAAGTTTCATGTTTTAGAAAATGGTGGAATGCTTTGATACTATTTCTTCATTCCAGCTAGTGTCCAGAAATTTGTATTTAATCTTCTCTTTCCTCTCATCAGATTTTTGAAGTCGAGAGAGAGAAATAAAGAAAGAGTAAATCTTGAAAAACTGTTTTTCACTTCTTAAAAAAATAGAATCTAATTTTCTGCTTAATATGTACAGAGTTCAAAAGCCTATAGCGATGCTAGCTGTCCAAGGTGGCAATGCCCAAGGATGAAAAACCCGACGATCTGCTTCTCAGGTCAGCATTCACCAAAGCATGGCCATGTACCCGCTGCTCTACCTTGTAGACAGAGCTTTACAGAGACCTGAATACCACTCTCAGGAATTACTGCCACTTTTAGAGCAGCGTGACTACCTGCAGCTCCCATCAGCCTGGCCTAGCGCAATCAGGGTGCATTAAACGTGTCATTGAAAAGGGATAAAGATGGGGTTAGATATGCAGGAAGCTACCAGTGCCTAGCAGCTGTCATTTGAAGTGTGTCAGGATTAATGGGGAACACCTCGTGATACTATCTTTGTGTTTTTGTCATGTTTGAGGAGTTGCGGATCTGTATTTTTTTAAAGTGAATCCTTCAAAGAAAGAAACATTCATGTATTCAGTATCAGAAAGGAGCTCATGAACAATACAGCAGATTCCTGAACAATACAGCTGGTCCTGAATACATTCCCCCAAATCTATGTAATCTACAGTCTTGTAGAAAGTATTGAATATTGCAATATTCTGCAAGCAAGAAAACAGCTCAGACTTCAGGGAACCAGGACTTAGAGTGCCACTGATCATTTAAGCAATGAAATAATCTAGTTTTAATCTTATTCATGACAGATAGCTAATATTCATTTAATGCTGAAGTGAAACTACCAACTATAGCTCAATACTTTTTTATTTCTCTGACTGAGATATAGTCCTGGGTGAGAAATCATAATCCACTTACTGCTTTAATTACTGAAATAATTGCTGACAGTAAATGCAGTCATAAATACAAAAAAAAAAAAAAAAAAAAAGGAAGAAAAAAAAAGAGCTGAGGGTTGCTTCAGCTGCAATTGGCAAGAAAAGATAAGCACACTACATCCATCCCATTCCAAATGAAGTTCATGTTCTTAGTTAGTCTGACATTACTCTGTTGGTAGCAACAGTATTCTTGCCTTGTTTTCTTTTCTCCACATTACCTTTTCTACAGCTTGTTGCCTTTTTAAGCAGTAGTGACAAGCCATCTTAGCTGTCAAGTGCATCATATAATAGACATGTTTTAGTAGCTGTGTAGCTAAACAGCATGATAACAAGGCTTGATCTTTCCTATAGGAAATACTGTGCCTAAGAGAAATGGTGATAGTTTAAACAATTTTAACTGCATCATTTATTTATTCGCATATTTATTCTTCCATACTACTCTTTGGACATTTTATTGGCCTTGACACTAGGTGGAAAACTGGTGGTATAACTTGTCCACATGATTTCTCAGCCTGTCTGACTGTACCTCTTGGCAAAGCAATTACCACAGTTAATCTTGGCTAATAAATTCAACTCCTTCTGTGTGATACAGGGTGAAAAAAATTCTCCAGCTACCTTTAGATTTTTCGGCAGAGTGTGAGGGATTGATTCTACTCTCTCTATTTACATACATGTGTATATTTAATTTATTCTAATTTACAGTTAAGCAAACCAGGTAACACTCAGGCACTGAATCCCAGGTGTTAAAGACTGCTAGTCCTACCTTCTGGAGCCACATCAATGGTCAGCAAAGACTTCTTATTATTGCATTTCTACATCGGAATCACAGCCAAAAGGGGGCCCTCAAAACAACTCCTCTCACTGTAACGCCAATAGTTTCCCATGAGCTGGTGCAAAAGACAGAAGCAGCTACTGTAGCATTTCAGGACTACCAGGAATATGACGACTTCTTTTTTTGGTCCATAATTCCATCACGGTTACCGAGAAAACATTCCAGAGTTTTGTTTGCTGAATATCTTGCCAGTCTGAGAGTGGGAATAAAAAAAAAAAATTGCACTGTCCATTTCAGTGCAGCTTTCCAATTTCCAAAGCTGAATTTGAATTAAAAGATTCTATACTTGAATCTCTTTGGGGCACTTAGCTGTCTGAAGAACATATCCAAGTAAACAGGCAGAAACCTTAACTGTCCTTAGAAAATTACAACTTCTACAATTGTATTTCAGTTATCTTTGAAATATATGCTCTCTGACCTTACTATATTGATTATCTTGAGCTATTCCCACACAATTCTCATACAATATCTCAGAGAGGTTAGTGTCAGGTGTTCATTTTTTCCAAATTTTTTTATTGTAAGCCTAGAAGATCTATTATTTCTCTTTGTTTTGCCTTTGCTAGATTGCTCACATTCTTGCTCCTATTTTGACAGTTCTTTTACAAATTCAGGGTGTTTCAAAGATAGACAAAATAACCCAATTCTGGAGTTAGTGTCCTTAAATCTAAAGAAAACTATATCTACCAACTCCTTACCTTTCCTGGAAAAATCAGATTTCACATTCATCAGCATGTATTGTGTAAGTACAATCCAAGAGAATCAAAGGAATAATGGAGATTTAGCTTGCTATATAATTGAAATGCCACTTACATTTGCACTAGAACCCAGGACATTTGGGTTGTATTCAAGACTGTAACAGAAATCCCCAAAATAACCATCATGATTTTACTACTCAGTAAGTTATTTGGCAAGAAGAAAAACTTAGAAAAGTGAGGTAATAACAGCCACCAAAAAAAAGATTCTAACATGAATTTAGTACTAACCAGAATTGTCAGGAATTATCAAACTCTAGAGTGTATTAATCTGCAAAGATGTAGCTATTTTTCCAGCTGGTATCTTCTACTTCACCCCCAAAATATGACAGAGTATAGCCATCCTCTGATTCATGCAGCAAATAGTCATTTCAGATTTCAGATGACTATTCTGAAGTCATTTGAAATACAAGTATTTTAATGAATAGCTTAAATATTTTTAAAATACCAGGGAAGTCAGCACTCACTGCTTAGTTTATGATTATCCAGGATCTTAAAGGCATTTCCTATATTTACTTCTTTTTTTGAGGTAATTTCTTCTATTACTAGAATAAAAAATATATAATTCTAAAAGGTTTTAATACTTGTTATTTACTTTAGGCTATCATGTCATTTATACTTAACAGAGAAACTCTTAAAATCATAGTATTCTTTTTCTCTCTTTTCAATTAAGGGTAAATTTACAGAGCAGTCTCCAGAGGAAACCCCAGACTGTTGATGACTTTACATTAATCTCCCACACAGCTTTAAGTATGTCTGTGTAGGCCATATCCTGCCCCAATTTAATTAAGTTGGATTTTGCCACTGGCTCTATGTGCAGAAGGATCAAGTTTTGAAAATATATTCTACTTAAAGTTTTAGCATCAAACATAAAGATGACAAAACCATAGTTATATTCCAAGTTTATATCAATTAATCTGTGAATCAAAAAGCACAATTACACATTTGCATTTGTTGAAGAGGAGTAATTGCTACTGATTCACTGATACATGGTAAATGAGGCATTTCAAAGAATCATTTAGGGCTAAGGATTTTTTCATACATTTTACTTTTCCAATTAGAGAATCAGATTAGGTCTTTGTCTGAGGAAAATTATTAGAGTAATGCAAAGATTTACTATTGATTATTGAAGTCTCTCACTATAGTTCTTTCTGTATGTAAGAAAAAACAAACAAACAAAAAAAAAACACCTGCACTTAAGAGTTACCCAACAAAAAGCTAACAATTCTTTCTCCAGAATTGCGTAAAACTTTCTATAATTTCACTGTCATAAAATGTCTTAGAGAAAGCACTGTGCTGAATATAACGCAAGTTATTTGATACATTCTGCTATTCAGTGTTGCCTGTCAATCATATATGTACCCAGAGTGATAATTCTAAAACACATTAAGTTCAGGTCTTCCACCAAAGGTGAGATAAAGTGATGATGATGAGACAAAGTGACAAAAATGATAAGCTGGTTGAAGAAAAAACTAACTTATATTTTGACAGACCAAGAAAGGCAAAATGTTTGTGACTAATATCTTTTTTGTAGAGTAACAGAAGTTATAATAAATACCTGCAAGTATCAGAAAAATGCAAGCACCTGAAAGAGAAAGGACATATGAACTAAGGTAGAGTAATAAACGGAAAATAGGGAAGACAATGCCTCAGGAAGGTTACAAAAAAATATATCCCCTCAAACTTTTCAGAAAAAATTTAAGACATCATAAAACTTCTTTTGTCTGAATATAGACAATATACACAATGTTAATCCACTCTACAGAAAGTACTTTGGAAATGTTAGGAAGACAAAACTGAGATGCCAACAGGTGTGCTTATGCCTTGATTCCTTATTTTTATGATTTAGAGATAAAGCTTTTACTGCCTTAGAAGTACGTAACTGATGATACACAGGCATTTATATAACTTTGATGTTGATGTTGATAAATGTCATAGAGCTTTTTAAATACCTCCAGGATGCTCATCCATGCTCACACATCTCCATTCCTTGGATTTTTTTTTTTTTTTTTTTTTTTTTTTGTATTAACCTATTTTATGGAGAAAGGTACAGAAGTCTATGCACTAGTGAGGTCACAAGCATTGCTAATGATAATGCAAGTAATTAGCCTATTATGTTATTGTATGTATGTATGTAGGTAGAAGTGGGTATCTCCATTTCTACTTGTTCAATCATATTCAGATCACACACAAATATCAATATTATTTTATTACTCTACATTTGTTTTCTGTTCCTTTAGGTTGGGGTTATACAGACATGTTTAACATATTAAACCTGATAAGGCCATAGAGTGTTGTGAAACCTTTTTACAGCAAACTATAACAGAGAGAGAAAATGAATGAGACCTTTACATAGATTTTGCTTTTGCTCAGAAACTTATTTTGTTGAAACTAAAAATAATGAACCAGATCTTTCTCCAGCATGTGGAGTGGATCAACTGGTAAGGCTCACATTTCTGCTTTTCTACTCAAAAGTCCAAGCTACAAGCTCATAAAATTGGTTTAATCTGGGGAAAGGGATAAACTCACAATTACAGCCTTTCAGTTTTTTTCTGTTCTACTTTCTTTTCTCTGCTTAAAAAAAAAAAAAAAAAAAGTCAATATATTTTTGAAAGGTAACTGTTCCTTCAAGGAACACCATGTTTAAGGAAAGCAAAATATTTGGTGTATTTAATTGCCAAGAGAATCTGATCTGTTTACTTTTTGGAGGGTTATTGCCTACCTTTCACCTAAAGTGAAAAGAAAAACTGTAATTAGGCTGATTAAAAGAATCAGAAGAAAGTCCGAAGGCTTAGACCAGAATAAAGTCTATTAAAAAGTTAATGTTTTTAACAGTCTGTTCTTGCAATGTACCTCTAATGAAAAACATGTATATGAAAATCATTTTCCATACTTGATCATTTCAAAATGTCATCTTGATTACAACTGTGAAGAAATCAACTTTCTCCTATTTCCAGAACAGCACAGTTATTTCAGTCTGGCATATCATTGATTGTCTGTGTGTGATTTCTTTTTCCTCTTAAAAATTTGTTTATAGGAACCTTAGTATCAGTACATTTTGTTTTTGAGTTTTCTATTTCATAAGATACTGTATCTCTCAAATCAAATAATTATTCTGAAGCCAAGAGAGAAAAAAGTCTTATCTGTAAGAATATAAAATATCTTCTTCTCTAAATAAAAAAGTATCTGAAATTGTTGTAATTTGCTGAAATCTCATTTTGACAAAACAGTTGCATTATAAAATGTTCATTCTATGCCAACAGTATTGCTGCACAAGGCCAAAAGGTTTTATTAGTACTATCTAAAATATTCTGCCTACATTTGAATGTGATATTGTACAGTACTTAAACAGCATCTTTTAGAGCCACTAAACGTTCAAATTCCAAAGTGCATTAATGCAATTCTATAATAACTTGAAATATTACTGGAGATATGTACTTACCCAATCTACTAACATGCATAATAGGAAAATATGAGAAAAAAATAAAAAGGGCAATATTGTTTGATACTACAGTTACAGAGGGTTATATTACTTGCTTTTTTCTTGGTATGTGTAATGTCAGCAGTACTTAACATTTACACTCAAGCTGTGTAAAAACCATGATGGTTATTTTTATGTAACTTAGCAAATAAACAAAAGCAAACATTATAGACAAACTCTGTTAAGGTAAATACCTGGACAACTAAATAACTGTAGTTTTCTATTTTATGTATATTTTTCATGAAAAGTTTTGACATTATAAGGAATTGTATTGCACGAGCAATAGGAGATACTTCAACTTATAAAACAAATGAAGGCTTAACTGTTTGTATGCTTAGGCACAAATATACATTTTTGAGTAAAGTTATAGCTACTATCAAAGGAAAATTCTGCAGAGACAAGTTGTAGCAAAACATATTACAAACAGAATACAAGCTCATACGAGCTTTTACATAAGAATGGCCATACCTAGTCAGATCAAGGATCTTTATAGTCAAACACCTTATTTGTTAGTTAGCAGTATCCATAAGCAGTCACCAGATAAAGAGTAAGAATTGGGTAAGCATAGATAATATGTTACTAAGTTATACCTTTCCAAGGAGCCCCCTAACCTCCAGCAATAGAAGGAGGTTCTCTCCAGAAGATGTCCTTAACCAGTTGTATTTTAAGTGTAGTCTATGTATCTGGCTATAAAGTAGTCAAAAAAGGGAATAGGATGAGGCTGTTGATGCTGTTTGTCTTTGCATGTGTATGTGTATACATGTTGCAAACCCCCTTGTGTGCACACACCTAATGAGAATATATGTTCAGTCTCACTGATGGTTGGTACCAGGGGGCAAATTCAGCATCCCCAATAGAAATGCCTTGAAATTACATTAAGATAGTTTCACTGTAGTTTTTAAATTCTAGAAAAAAATAAAATAAATAGACACTACAAACCACATCAAGCCCCAGGTAAGATAAACTATCCTTTCTAGTCTTGATAAATATTTATGTAAATTGTTTTCATTGGATGTAATTAAGAAAGAGTAAGGAAATCTCTCTGTAAATGTAATCTAGTGCTTTTTGACAGTTTTCCAATTGCCTTATCTGTATCTTGCTTGCTTTAATTTAAAGACATTACTTCTTGTTTAATTTAGCACTGACATGAAGAGCAAATCATTGTTATCACTTTTCAGCATCTTGCTATCTTCTTACATAATTGATGACTCCCATTCTCCCTTTTTTTTCCTTTGTGTTAAAACATTTCAATTTACTCATAAATCGTGCTTTCTAGACCTCTTCTTAATCCTCTTTTTCTCTGGACTTTGGTTCTTTATTTTCTGAAAGTAGACCCTAATAGACATAAGACAGCAGAGGAAGAAGGGTTCAAAATCACGTGCAGCCTATTGAAAATGGTAAGAATTCTGTTTCTCCTTTTAACAAAGGCTTCGGGATGGGATGATTTATCCTAATCTGGACAGGGACTGACTCAACACTCCAGAGAAGAGCAGCAGGATAAGTGTAACACCAAAAAGATAAGGGCTCAGGCAGCTTTTGAATTTGGTGCTCAGTAGCACTTTCAGGCTTTTTGGAGGAGGGGTGACTGAAAATGAAGATCATCTTAGAAAGAAAAAGTGGTCAATCACTGTATTGAAGCAAGAAAGACAAGGACCCTGCTGACAACACCTTGATTTGCTAATCCAGCTCCTTTACCTGAGCACCACCTGCACCTGTTATGTAGTGAAGGAACTCATGAGAAAAAAACATGGCATGCAATGAACATTAACAGAGATTGCACACAGCACGGGAGGGAGATTGGGTCATGGTCAAGATGAATACACTTCTACTTTGATTTTGTCTCGTAGCGATGCAGTGGCTGCTCAGACGACAGGAGCCCTGGTGTGCGCAGGCACATGTGGCAGCTTTGGGCTGCTGGGCTCTGCACTTTCCTCTGCTGCTCACTGCTTCCTCCCCGGCCAAAGCAGCTGGGGTGCAACTGTCCTGTAGGCTCGATTCACCCACAGCTGCTGGCTGGATCTTTCTCTTGAAGTAATTCCCATGTTTCCCCTAGCTTTATGTGTCTGAGATATTCAAGTAGGTTTCTTGTTTGCATTTATAAGCTGTTGCTGTAGGGATGATTGAAATGCAAATCAGAAAGAGCCCAAGATATCTTCAATTGTGAAGCTAATCTAAATAGATGATTTCCAACATGGAAAAATCTTTTTAAGAGAAGCACTATATATTCTACTAATTAGATTAGTTTTCTGATTTATTTTGTCAGCACTAAATTGACACAAATATGACATAATGAAAGAGTTATTTCATATTAAGTGCTTATTTTATTAAGCATTTCTTTTTTTACACTGTATTTTGAACAGTAAACCAAACACTGTACATAGCCTTGAATTTGAGTTTGCTCACAGAAATATTTTATCAGAATAACTACTTTTCTAGTTAACTAAATGCTGCGAAACAGTTAATTCCTAAAAGGTATTTATCTTTGAAAAACCATATCTCCTCCATTCATGGCAGAAACAAAAGCCTATCTCTGCCTTCCAAAACCTCATTTTTCAACCACAGGCAATTAGAAAGCAGTCTTTTCCTTTCTGAGTTTCTGTAGCTTTACTTTCTGAGCTACCGGCCTTGGCATCAATAATCAACTAAGTAGATGAGCGAGCAAGGTATGAATGACCTTAGCATCATTTAAAAAAAAAACACATTAGAGTAGGAAGAATCATCAGGAGACATGATTTAAAGATTTCACTCAGCAAATGACCAAACATTTGCTGTACACCTACAATAAAATCAGCAGTGAAACAAAAGGCTGTCTCATATTCCGTCTAATACACAACTGCACGAAACAACATGAATGCAAAAGCAGGAAAACAGAATGAAGAGATTCTAGTCACATAGGAAATTCCTCCTTTTTATAGAGGCATGTCAGAATGTAATGATAATTGAAAATTAAAATAATATTTTATCATAAAAATCCTACACAGTCAGCTCTTTCTACAGGCCAGTGACTCATTTCCCTGTAGTATGCTGGAATTAAAACTGTGATTAAGGACTACAAACAACAGCAAGGGGGCAGCTGGGTTGAACAGGGAACTTCTGACGAAGTTCAAAAGCACGCACACAGGAGCCAGAAGTAGACAGAAGTTTCCAAGGAGGAATACAGAGGCATAACAAAGATTTTTAGGGATGGCATAAGTAAAATTAAAGCTCAGTTAGGGATGAAAATGGAGCAATGTAGCAATGGAGATAAAGGGCAACAAAAAAGGGCTTTTAAAAATACATCAAAAGCAGATTTGAGACAGAAAAATGTGGGCCAGCTTCTGAATGGAGCAGGCAACGAAATGATGAAAAAAAGACTCAAGCACTTGAACATTTCTTTGCCTCCTTTTACTGGCAGGGTCTGTTCTCAGGTCTCCCAGGTTGTCCTGACTAGAAGTGAGTTTTTGGGGAGTGGAGGATACACTGTGTCGGGGAATTAGGGACTACTGAGGCAAACTGGACACATTCAAGTTTATGGAACCACGAAGGATGGAT
Organism: Crypturellus tataupa; assembly: GCA_034781795.1. Lineage (NCBI taxonomy): Eukaryota > Metazoa > Chordata > Aves > Tinamiformes > Tinamidae > Crypturellus > Crypturellus tataupa. The sequence continues at coordinate 9,437,803 of JAWLRI010000673.1, forward strand.
TTGAGGGTGCTGACAAATCTGGCCAGTGTCATTAAGGAGGCTATGATCATTTATTATCTTTGAAAAGCTGTGATAATTAGGGATATCCCCAGTCACCTGAAAAGGGGGAAAAGGACTAACAGAATGACCATTAAAGACACGAGGAAGCAAACCCAGGGAACTATAAGCTGCCCCAGCCTCATCTCAGTCCTTGGAAGGATTATTGAGCAAGTCCTCGTGGATGATATTTTAAAGGACAGCAAGGTGACTGGGAACAAACAGCATTAATTTAACAAAGACAGACCATAGGTGATGATCCTGATCCCCTTTCATAAAGGAATTCCTGCTTCTGGAAATGACAAGAGAGCAGCAGCAAAGCTTTTGGCACAGTGCTCAACGGAAGCCTTGTAGTCAAGCTGGAAAGATATGAGCTAGATGAATGGACTACAAGGTTGTACCATCACGCTGAAAGGGTAGAGGGCAGTGGTTACAAACCAAAGTGACAGTGAAGGAAGAGTAGAATTCGCCAGAAGCCACGACTGATTAATACCATTCAATAACAATCAGGACAGAGACAAGTAATGCACCCTCAGAAAGTCTGCAGATGACACCAAAACGTTTGGAGCACTTTATACACTGCAGGGCTGCCATTCAGAGCCTTGACAAGCTGGAGGAATGGGATCACAGGAACCATATGAAGTCCAGCAGAGGCAAAATACAAAGTTCTACACTTAAAGTAACCTCAACTCTAACTATTATTCACCGGGTTTTTAAATGTTTTTCTCAAAGTTTATCTTCTAATTATAGAACATTACAGTCAAAGAGAACTATACAATGTTTATTTTTTTTTCAAAGAGCTGCTTTAATCATAAGACATATCTTTAAATGCATATTTTAAACAAAGAGTAAGTATAGATTTTTTTCTTACACTAAAAAACAAAACTTTAAAGCTTCTAACTTCTACTTAGCAACACAATTTCCCACAGATTTTGCCCACTGGCAGATTGGAGCTTGCATGCTGCTTCACTTTTAGTTTCCATGCTAATTAAATAGGTTTCCCTTTGTAACAGACACAGTGGCCAGAAGCATTGTAAGAGGCTGAATCAATGTGATAGAAATCAGGATTCTCTGTGAGTTCAGGTGCACTAAAGGGACCTGGACAGACTGAACAACTGGGCGGTGAGAAACCTCATGAAATTCAACAAGGCCAAGTGCACGGTCCTGCA
>JAWLRI010000673.1:9455258-9481432 GCA_034781795.1 Crypturellus tataupa
CCTACAGTCACCCCTCAGGTACTTGAACATGTTGATCAAATCTCCTCTCAGCCTTCTCTTCTCCAGACTAAACAGGCTCAGCTCGCTTAGTCTTTCCTCATATGATGGATGTTCCAGTTCCTTAATCATCTTCGTGGTTCTCTGCTGCACCCTCTCTCAATGTCCTCAATGTCCTTCCTATACTGGGGAGCCCAAAACTGCCCCCAATACTCCAGGTGCAGCCTCACCAGAGCTGACTAGAGGGGTGGGATCCCCTCCCTCGACCTGTTGGAGACGCTCCTCCTGGTGCAGCCACGATCCCATTGGCCTTCTTGGCCACGAGGCCACGTTGCTGCCTCATGATTAACTTGTCAACCAGAACTCCCTAATCATTCTCCATAGAGCTGCTTTCCAGCAGGTTAAACCCTAATCTGTACTGGTGCCTAAGGTGCCAGCCCCATTTATCACCACCCTCTAGGCTCTGCCATTCAGACAGTCCTCAGTTCATATCACTGCCCGCTCATCCAGTCAACACTTCCTGAGCTTTCCTACAAGGATGTTACGGGAGAATGCGTGGAGTTCCTGTAAAGTCTTTGTTAGCATAATGAGTCAATAAGACATTTCATGCTGGCTTTTTTTTTCTTTTTAGGGTTAGATGTTTGAGAGACTTTCTGTTAATACTTATCCTGTCAACAATTAACTGAATTCCAAGATCAAACACCATTGTAGATACTAAGGAGCATTATAGTATAGGGCAATCTTCAGTTTGGGTCATTTTAAGTATCTGCCTCCTTATCTCATTTCTTCCTTAAGTTCCTTTGCTAGTATGATGAATCATTAGCTGGCTAAGTTACTATTCATGAGACCCTTTGCTAGCCTTCTAATTAGCAGGTATGTTTGTTACTTCTTATCGGTAATTGCTCATTAGCAGTCATGGATTGTCAAGCAGCAAGAAATGATTGCAATCTAAGGAACGAAAGTCAATCACATATCACAAGAGTGCTAGAAAATAAAAACAGTCTGAGAGAGTTGAAAAGCAAACAGCCTCAGCATAGGAAATGTGGCCTGCTTTTTGTGGCAATTTCTCTTCAGGCCTCCCAAAATGCTTAGCAAGATTATCTATTTACCACCAACTCTCGTTCTACTTTGAAAAACATTCTTTTAGAAGCAAGGCAGTGCACACTTCTAATGAAGTGGTTTTATACTGCCTGCGCTTGAGCCATCCATATCAACCCACCCTGGCACACCCTCCTGTCCTTTCCCATCTGCTGCTGCATCTTGTCTTATAGATCAAATGACTGCTGACATCCTGACATTTATCCACTTTTCCAAGAACAAATAAGGATTCCAAGTGGTTAAATACAAACACTGTTGTCACTTTGCTAACAATAATGACACGCCAGCACTGCCTTGTGTTCTTCAACTGTGAGAAAAGGTACAACTTGTTAATGTTGTGTCTGCCCTTGCATTACTGTGTCACCGTATACCTTGTGCCCACTCAACAGCAGAATTAATCAAGACAGTAGCTAAAAAAAGTTGTTAAAAATGATCACCTCAGTTTGTTTATTTGCAGCCCAGAGGCACACTACGTGCTAAAGAGCCAGAGGCCACATCAGAAATTTATTCTGGAGGTTTGACACATGAGGGAAACAGGTTCTGCTAATGAATGATGGGGTTGTTTCTAGTCCACCTACAGGACAGCCTCTTGACTCAGCTCAAGGGTTTGCCTGAGTCAGAAAGACATAAACTCTAATAATTCAACCTACTTCTGTACAACTCATTCTCTCATTTGCACCCAAAATATTTCAGACAAACCACCTAAATATTTGTTTTATATGTTTACTTGAAAGAAGGATTTATTATTTATATTTTACCAGAAGCTGATATAGCAGTATTTTTGATAACTTGTATCAAAACAGTTTGTACAAAAAGAGTGGGTGGGGACGTCCTGTTTTCAATGCCAGTAACAGTGACAGAGAACAGGTGCTGGAGTCTTAATATCTGATTCTCTCCTCAGCTTTACTATAGATGTTCTTCATTATACTGGCAACTTTCTTATCATCGCTATGCGCCAGCTTTTGTATTTCGAAAATTGCTGTAATAATTCTTGTCTAGCTATGAGTCTGATGAGATCTACTAGCATTGTTTATTAGCATAGCCATTTAGATCCAGACTGAATCCACCACTTCCTTCAGGCAATTCTCTACTCTTCATCCTTTTATATTTTCCACTGCTTTTTCTCCAATGACTTTCTCCATATGAGTACTTTGAAAGTGTAATTGAAAGAAACTGTATCAAATCAGTAAAATTTTCTTGCTCTCAGACTCTTTTAAATTTTTTATTAAAAAAAATAACTGAATGTGTATTATTCACACACCATTTCAGCGTTGCATTTCACTGTGACTAGATTCATTGGTGTTCATTATTTGCACTAGGGAAAAAAAAAGCAATGATGAGTCATACCCTTAATCTCACAGCTAAATAAAAACTCCTATAAAATCAGGCAATTCTTTCCCTCTTTTGTATATGATGCAAATATGTTTAGTGGAAAAACCTCTAAAACATAGTCAGACTAAATCTATTGCTGTATCTTTAATCCAGTAATTTGAAATAATTCTCCAATTAAAAAGTGATTAAGCACAAGTTAAAAGGTAGTGTAGTACAATTCTTAGCAATGGTAATTAGATGGAGATGGTAGAATGGCGCAAAAAGTACCCGTATTTATTTCTACTTTCTTTTTAGAAAGTGAAAAAATATTTGTTCAGAGAAAATGAGGAGAAGATATTTTCCAGGCCACTAGTAAAGGTAATTTTCTAAGTTGAAAATTTACCAGATCAAATGATTTCCAAAGAATAATCCTAAAGAAAAGCTGGCAGTCTCCCTTTGCTCTTCTTGGGAAGAAAAGTAACCCCTAAGTGACTGGAAAAATGTATATTCTAGGAGAGCAAATTAGATGTCTTTGATTCCAATAGCACAGATAGCTTACAAAAATCACACACACACAAAAAAAGAGAAATAAATCATATTAACGCAGGGAAATAAATTATTTTAATATAAAGTCATAAAAATAATCCAATGAATCTGCCCTGATAAAAAATAGTCCTTCTCAAACAAATCTTTGTGGTGTTGTTTATACGTGGAACAGAATTTTGTAAGGCACTGATGTAAAACTGGAGACAAAAATAATGCTATAGGAATACCACTGTCTGAGAGGCAGATACCTTGTGAACATATCACAGGACACTCAGGTTCCCAGCCTCAGTTGCATGGGGTTTTAGATTACTTAATTTAGCAAAATGATCTGAGCTCTAGTTCAGGTGGGGAGTCCTTAGTCCTGAGCTTTATTCTCAGGTAGGTCTTTCCCACAGGTAAGAAAATCCAGGACTCCAGCCTCAGGCCCATGTATTTTCAGCGTCCTCAGCTCTCAGCTGAGGCACTGATTGATTAGACAGGCTTTCCTGCACTTCTTCAATCATAATTTTTCCTACTAGCTTTTTTTTTTTTTAATCTTAGAGGACTATCCGCCTGACAGTGCAAATTTTTTGAAAGGATTAATAGGATATCCACAGTTACACAGATGGTCAGCAAAGAAGGAAAGAAAGAAAAAAGATATAAAAGCTAAAACTGAGGAAAACATGCACAAGAAGCAAGTTCCCTAGTGACGCCACATACAGTTTCAATTTTCAGATCAATTTATGTAGATTATGCCAACAATACTGAATCCTCTGTTACTCATATAATGAAGAAAAGCAGGTATACAGATTTAGATTTTGTCAGCTTTATTAAAGCAGAACTACACTAACTTCAGCTTCAAGATGTACTGTCAATTGTGTAGGAGGATCTCATTCAGAAATAATCTGAAAGCCTGTGGTATTCCAAAACTAAACTACGAACATGTGTATAAAGCAGCTGCTGATGTACTTATCCAAATGTTCCCAAATGGCTATACAAGATACAGACTCTTAGTGGCAGTTGAAAAGAAACAAGGGATAACGGCTCAGCAACAATGGTCCTATTTGGTATTTTTCTTCAAAAAAAGAATTTCCTGGAGTTCCCATGCTAAGTGTATTGGGGTAGACTGCCCTCAGCAGCATAGGAAGGAAGCTAACATGAAAAAATAGACTTCTCAAAATAGGAAAACATTTCCTCAGTTACTTTCAATAAGTAAAAGAGTTATGTGGCATCACAGATGTCAGATCTTTCAGAATGAATGAAAGCTTTAAAAGTTTTCATTTAAAGCTTCAAAATTAAAACTTTAGTTAAGATTAGTTGCACCTTTCTGAGAAAATCAGGGTTATACAAGTGGAACGTGACAAAAACCTAAGATGAACACTTTACTTTCAGTTGTCAAATAGTTGTCTGGGCACTTCAGCAAATACTTTGACTACCCCAAGTGTTGGACAGTTGTGCTTAAGCTGATCCTGTTCAGCATCTGAAAGCATTAATAAGGATATTTCAAAAAATATTCCTGATAATGGAGCTTGACTGTATGGCATGTTTTTGCCATAGCAAAGTACTGGACAGAAGTTCTTCCTTGTCATTTGCTTGTTAAAAGGAAAAAGCTTTCTTTTCTGAATTCTACTGAACTGACACATCTCTGAGTACAAATCTTTTTAAAGAACAAGTCTTTACCTCCCCCTCAGTTGAATACTGAGAAGCTATTAGACATTAGCCATTGAACAAGGTTAAAATTAAATATAATCTGATAAACCTCTAGTAAACCTCAGACTCCATGACCCAAGACAATCTTCCTTAACTTCATAGATATATAATTATAAAAATTTATTTACACTGTGCTTCCATATTGCTCTCCCTAAGTTTAAAAACATGTTTAATACATTTTCAGGAGTTCTAAGATCAAGTTTTTCAGAATGTAGTCTTCCAACCATTCAACTATTATTTGCTATCACATGTAAACAGTATGCCAAGTTTATTTCTTTCCAGTCATTGATACGATTTCATTTCATTAATTCTATGTATCATTGTTTTTGAACAAAAAAAGATAAAAGAAGGAATATTTCTTAAAAAAAAAAAAAATGAAATAGATCCATTGATCGATAACATCTTTTACAGGAATCAATACATAAACTAGAACCTAGTAGGAGGATATATGATCAAGAATAATAAACACAAAATAGTCAAACAATCATTACTAAGACAACCATGCAGGTTTCTCCAAGGATATGTTACATATACCTCAAATTTTATATCAGATGCTCCTGTATAGAGAGAAATACTGAATCTTTAATGGTAGCATTTACAGTGCACACATGTGGGTACTTTCATGTGACCCACAAATAAAATTATAGACTTTTATATCTTCTGCAGAAACATGTTTAGCAATGGAAAAGAACAAGTATGTTCAATCAATTCATTGCTTAAATATGCATGCTTCAGCATTTCACAGAGTATCATGAAACAAGTAATTCACATCAAGCTGGTGATATCAAAGATAAAATATTTTACTAATTTACCTTGTTGGTGCTAATCAAGATACCCAAAGTGAACATACCCACATAAACTTATCAGCCCTCATTGTCATTACTTCATCGCTTCACTACTCCATCATTTGACATCAGTCATTTTTTTATTTTACTTTTTTCTCTTTGGAAATAAAGATATAAACTCAGAAAAGGCAGACTAGGTGGCAGTCATGAAAGAAAGCAGTTTCATTTTAACATTATTACTATAATTCAACAAATAACTGCTCAGCAAACAGAAAAAGTGATTGCAGTATACTACTGGCTTCTCATAAAAGTAGAATAAAATATTTTAGCCTAAATTTCAGTGAAATAAGTTTTGTAATTTGTTTGCCATTGACTATGGATGTGTACTTTGCTGGTTGTTTTCACTTTTATTACTAAACTTATACTAAATTTGTACACAGGTTTTTTTTTACTAAAATTGTAAGATTGAGTTTTTCAGGTCATTCACACATTTGAGAAAATCTCTATCCTCAAACTTGCTACAACTAATAATTTTTGAAAATATTTCCATTACCAAGAGATATATACCAAGATACTAGAATATTCCATTTTCTGGAACAAAAGCTTTCTGTTTAAAGAAAGAATTAATAAATAGAATAAATTTCCACTTCAGCAAGAAAGAATGAATGAAACTAGTTCCACAGTCATCTATTACAACTGACAGAAAATGGCCTTCTCAGGCTAAGGAAACATCTCATAGTTTAAAAGCTACAGATTCTCTTCCAAAAGTGAGTTTTACTGGAATCTATGTTGCAATCTACCTGTGAAAAACTCCTCTAACAAGGTAGCTTCTCCTTTTGTATGCAGATGACATGTAACACTACCTGTCAAAAGTCTGTAGAAGGCAGTATCACACTTCCCACAAAGGATCTTTTCCAATGTTGTGAAACTACAGGTTGTTCACAGAACGGTTTCTGGATTAACATGATTCTTTATCCTCTCTCCATGAGTGGATCTGAAAAACCTAATAAGTTTCCTAACTTGTATGAATAACAAATCTCAGAGGAATAGGAGCCAGACAGGATAAAATCTCATACTATTCAAAAGAAAGTTTTAGAGAAGACTAACTCTGAAAAAGAGTATAATAGCGTGAATTACAACTTTGAACAGAGGCCTCCAGGTACACTAGTAAGAAGGAACATTAGACTCTGGTCTAGGCATAATCTAGCTCAGTTATTCCCCCCCAGTAATTAATTATTAAAGTAGCCATTGTGCTGGGATGATGAAAACATCCTAAGATCCCTGAATAAGGAACAAGACAGGACATAAGCCATAGGAAAAAATAAAAATATAAAAAAATAAAAATAAAATAAAATAAAATAAAAATTTAAAAGCTCTTTTCTATAAACTTGCAAATTAAACTTACTTTTATAAAATTTTAAATTTGTGTACATTTTAGCAGACTATAAAAAACAGGAAATGTCAAAGTTTAGATGGGTAGATAGTCAAATTAACAGAAGAAAACAAAACAACCTTCTATAATACCATATATTAACATGATATTAAATTATCAGTAAAAAAAAATGAAAAATAATTCTGTATAGATCAAATCTTAAATTTCAAGAGCTCTTTTCAAATATATAATTTCATTTTAAAAGGTTTACAATCAGAGTCCAGGTCTGCCTTGAAGCAATCCTTCTGTTATCTAAACAGGAGAACATTTCAAGTTGTTTCTAAATCAAGACAATACTAAACCTGAATATGTGCAATTTTGGAGGCAAGAATGTAGCTTTGAAGTATAAATTATATGTGCTTCATTTTATCAAGAAAAGTGTTTCTCCATTTTACACTACAGATGAGTTTGCCAAGGCATCTTTTGAAATCTTCATTGAAACTACATGCCAAGATACAAAAGCCAAGTTCTTTTAATTCAAGAAAAATTAGACTGCTGTGTGAGCACTGATTAGAGATCTTCATGGTTTACTAGAGACTATTTCATTTTTATCAGGATGTTCTATTTATCTGCCACAGCAAACAATCCACACCAAAAATCACTATCCAGAATAAAAGCCCAGTTTAAATGCTACAGTAAATCAGATATATTTGATATATAGATCAGATATATAGTTTGTTTCCTTGTACCAAGGGAAGGATGGCCATACAAGTTAATATTAATATTAGATCTAGTGCACCATCCTCTGTGATGACAGTTTAAAGGAGATGCTTAGGGAAAGTGCATTAGAAACAGGATAAGACTAAGAGCTGTGGACCTTGATACCTACTACTTTTTTTCAGCCAACAGCTCTGGGATTTCCTTAGTTATGAGTTGCATTTCGACTGCTGTATTTAATAGTCACCAATAGAAAGTCATGATCAATCCTATGAATTTATCCACCTTTTTTTCTGAATCTGTCCACTTCAATATCTTTCACATATTGTATTTTTTAATTCTACAGTTTAATTATATTCTGTGTCAAAAATATCTTTTTGTTTTAAATCAACTTCCGGCTAATTCACTCTGAAACGGATATGTCCTTATTATGAATGTATATTTAGGGCTATTTTTCCTGTGCGTATTTGTCAGCATTTATCAATATTGCTAGGCAAAACAGAGAATCTTTGAAATACCTTAATACTATTTTAGTGGAACTATTATCTGAAAGGAGTTTAAAACAATCAATTGCTGAAGTAGCCTATGTTTCCCAATGAATTATTTCGGACCTATGGGGTACCTAGTAAGCATTCACTTAGAGAAATAGAAAAGCAAGACAGTTCTATTTCTTATTCTCAGGTCAGTAGAGAAATAAAATGTCCACAATTGAATTTGGAAAGATTTTGTGCACTGCTAGTAGTGCAGTGTAGAATGACAGACTGGGAAACCATTTGCAATTGATTTCCTACTGAATTATCAGCAATCCGACAGGAAACAGCAGGTTGAGTTTTTATTTTGTTTTGTTTCTGAAATATTACCTAATAAGAGAATTCAGATCAATTAGATGCTTATATTCTGTTAAGTGATAAAGAGGAACACACATTACAATGCATAACTAAAAGTATATTGTTTATATGTAAGAAAAATAAGCAACATATACAACACAATGAAATCAGAAATTCAGGATGGCTCTTTTGTTAGTAAGTCGAAATTTATTTTAAAAAATGGAAAACTTGTAGCAATTAACCAAATGTTAATTGCTGATCAAAAAGGTCTACAGAACCTACTGTTTGAGTATCAGTACACAAGGAGTTCTACTAAAGACATCTGTGACAATTCTAAAGGCACTTTCACACCTAAATAGTCAAAATATAGAAGACAGAAAGAGAAAAAATGAAAAAAAAAAAAAAGGAGAAGAAGTGAAAGTTTACATCCATTTTGACTGTGGAGTAAAATTGCCATTATTCATACTTATTCAAGACTATTAATAAACACAGGAATATGAATTTATTTCTATAATATTCTTCTCTACAAATTTTTGCCTTTATTGCAATCAATATACATTTTAAATACAGTTTAATTCTGGCACGCCCATCTACACACAAAAATCTCTGATCTGAGCTGAAAAACAATTTAAGCTCAATTCAGTTGAACTGTCAGGTGTAAGGATAGAGATTCAAGAGTTAGTAACATTTAAACTCTTAATCTTAGTGGGGAGAACCATAGGGCTGCCACATCTCTGTGTTCACACATGGGAGTGTGTATTATTGCTTGAGTTAATTCAATTATAACTCGGGCTACCTTGCAGTAAAAACAGTTCCATAACCAGGGCCTCATAATGACATTTTATGTAAGATTGCACTAGTGCACTTCCTTCCAAGAAAAACATATGCCATCAGAGCTGAATAGGAAATTGTTTTTCACTCACCTAACAGTCCTCTCAGACGAACATCATTAAGCTAGTGCTTAATGTTCAAAAGGTAACATCCAAGAGGTCTGAAAGACATACTGCTTGGTAGTTTTGACATACTGGGTTTGAGATTAAAAAGTAAAAAGGTGTGTTCATACTAGAAGGCACCGAATGAACTGGTCTTCCAGCATGCTGTAAGCAGGACTTAAACAGAGATACAGCGAGTGATGCACTGGATTTCAGTGCAGTGGGCAAACGCAGCCATGGGCTTCTACTATAGCAGCAGAACATTGTGTGGTCACAGCCAACACATACCCATTCCTCCAATCAGGCAGTTCAGGATGGAGGAAACTGGATCTAGGATGCATATTTGCAAGTATAAGTAAGCTCAGTCTCTATTTCAGGTTAGAGACTACCCTACTTTTGATAAGAGACCAAAATATGGAAAGAAAGAAAAAGCAGCAAACATAATAAACCAGTTCTTGACTTTTGTGCAGTACAGGAATGTCAATCCTTTACCAGGACAGTCTGAAGAGCAAAAAGGAAAAATCCTCCCTTTAACTTCAGTGTTCCTGACTACTGTGTAGTTACTCAGCCTTGCCAAAGGCGTGGGATAGAACAAGAAGAGAAATGGATTTCTCCCTATATAATGCAGAGATATCCTGTAATGACATGGTTGTGCTATAAGTAGCTAGGAAGGCAGAGTGCCGTGACTCCTCTATGGCTAAATGGGCTCCATTTTATGCCTTATGCTAAGTGATGCAGCTTGCATCACTTGCTGCTCTAACATATCAAGGTAATAACATTTATCATCGTTTTAGGTTATATTTTAATATTTCACATTATATTGAAAAATACTTGTATATATACTAGCATCCCTTGAAAAAAGTGTCATATTTTTTAGAGATGACTGATAGTTATTTTCTGAATAATCTCATTCGGTTCCTTGTGATTTGCATAAAAATTTTAATAACCCTTCTTAGGCACCCATACATATGTCACACTTCTCTTTGCTTCTAATTTATATCTTTCTTCTGAGGTTCCTTCAAACTAAAATGAAACAGCCTACCCTTGTTGGAAATCCATACAATTTTTCTCTACTGCAGATCTTTTTCCTCACATTATTCTCTGCGCTGATATTCTGAAATCCAAAGCAACGTAACAGATGACTCATCTTCAACTATCAGACACTCATCTATTCACTTTTTGAATTTTGAGGTCCTTTATTTGAAATTTACACTTGGTCTCCAGTTTCATCTTAATTCATATTTTACATTATCTCTAGCTGATTTATTTTCTTCCATTTCCATGATTAAATTACCAGTACTTTATTAGAGTTTTTAGCTAGACTATGGCACTAGATTTATTACTTAAAATCAGGAACATGAAGAGTTGTTATTATTTATGACAGCCAAATCATTCATCTGCATTCATATTTTTGTCTTTAGGGTGTGGGAGTACTCCAAAGATACCCTTATCACTAGACAACGCTGCTGTTTCTTCTGTATCCGTGTTCATCTTTTGACTTTTTCATGGGAGAACAGGCTGTTCTGTTCTGAATCGGCTACAGTATACGAGCACCTCTCAATCTTATTTTGTCCACACACTGAACACTGCTCTGTCTCTGTATATAAAAATGGCAAATAAACCTGCACTTCCTGACTCTTATAAGATATGAGAAAATACACATATATATTCCATTTTTCACGCCCTCTGTCTTGTCCCCTGAAAAATCAGTCACACTCCTTCTTCACTTACATAGTTTTATAGACACAGGATTTTTTTTTCCTTTTTCCAGCTCCCATAGTAAATATTCCGTGGGAGTAAGTCTTATACACCCAAAATTATTTTGTCACATATCAGTGAATCCTTAAGATTAGCAAAATTACTGCTTACTGCCTATGTTTGAAATCTGTGACGTTCCAAACAATATTGTCTTTTCACTTTTCTCTACTGTGAAAATTTCTTTCAACCATTTTACTCTCTGCCAGGGTTAAACCTTTAATGGCTTTATCCAGATCTGTCATGCTTGCCTTTGCTTCACTTCAAACTGAAGAGTGCAATACTATTTCTCATAAGAGGGTGAGGAATAATATTTCTTGTTTTTTTTTTTTTGCTACACAGCAGTATTGATTAACTACAATCTAAAAATTTCCTCCATGTTCTTTACATATAGAAGATATTTTTAAAATTACAATTTCATTCCTTTAGGCTATTTTTGTTATTATTTCTGCTTTACCATTCTATGGATTTTTCTGGTAATAATTTTCTTACAACATTTTTATTCTCCATCTGTTTCCATCTAAATTACAGGGATATTGCACATTTTCTTTTTAATTGCTAGCTACGGTCTTTGATAAGCTTAGCTTGTCAGACAAAGAGATTTTCAGTCTTCATCACTGCAATAGTTTTGTTCTTTTTCTCCTGCTAGCTGTGGTATCTCAATTTGGAACAAACTTTCCTATATCACTAAAAAAATCAAGCTGATAGGAAGAATTTGAAAGTACTCTGACAATACTGGCTACCTTATCTGACAGTGTCAGATACTGCCAGTATCTGACACTTGCATTAGTGGAAATGATGAAAATACCATTTCAGGAAAAGGATGTACACAGGACCCATGAAAACGGGCCTCTCCTATAACTCTATGCACAGGTGAACTCCATGCATTTGACACTTAAAGCTGCTTAACACAAATTGTATATACAGAGAAGGAAAGTCTTATGCGTCTCAGATCTAGGCACTTTGCCCGTATTTCTAGACCAAATGTCAAATCCTTTCAGTCCAGTGAGTGGGAAAATTCTACTAAGCACCAGTATGTAAGAAGTCTCTTGTGAGAGCAGCAGAAACCACCCTCCAGTCCTGCTAGATGAGGACTTTTCCCCTATGAACATGGTTTCTCTGAAGGCAGAAATGAAAGAACATGAGGAAGAAGAAAATCCTTTAAACTTCAACAAAAATAACTCAGTGCCCAACCTATTTCCCCCACCTGGTATAACAATAAACACAGCAAGTACTGTCATACATCAGTAAAACCAGAAAATGGGCCAATTCTTGCATTTCTAGTACATCAGACTGCCATCATGTGGTGGCCTTTCTTGTCTTTTTTTTAAAAAAAACTAAAAACTAAATCCAAATTCATAAAAATAAAAGTCAGTACAATTCTGCCTTTATTCTATGGTCTATTTAATCATCAATACATCAAATCCATCTATGATCAAGCATACCGTTTTATTGATATTAGGCTTAGTGTACTAATATTGTAGCTGTACTACTATATTAGCCTTACTATACCTGTTGTAGGCATGGACTTCCATGTAATTTTTATTAAATGAAGATGATCAAGAACACTAACGACATAGAAGAAACTCATTTGGATACAGTCAAGCTGAATGCAAATCAGAAATGGGTTTGTAAGTCTCTGCTTTATTTTGAAGTACTAGCAATAAGCACTGCTGATGGTGTTAAATAAATATACATGGTTGTTCATCTTTTACTGAGATACTCATGAAGTTTAAAGTCAGAATGACTACAAAGTATGCCAATTGTATACCAAATTCAGGTAAGACAACTAGGAGTATTTAGTTATAAAACATTAGAAAAGTACAATATGTTTCAATGTTAAATGTTTTTAATAGAATAAACATTAATTTAATCAGAATTTTACTAATTTCTTTATAAAGTTAATATCTAAATGCCACTGTACTGCCAAATATTGTGTATCTTTTCAAAAAAAGCATAAATTTAGAAGAAAGAAATAATTATAGTAGCTGTTCTCAAAGCATGTTCTCATAATTTAGGATGTTAACAAAGGACTTAGGAGAATAAGCTTATGTCTGATCACTTTATAGCAAAGTACAAAATCTTCCCCTGAAGCTTTAAACAAATATTATTTTGTGGTTACAAACCACAATATATATCACTGAAGAGTCATCGTCTTTCTCTGGGATGCGCACAGCAAACGTGGAAGAAATCTTGCCTCACCTTTAGAAAAAATATACAAAATAAACCACACTCTAAATAACTGGTAGTTAATAAATCATACTTAATCTCCTTGATATATACTATTCAGGTAATAAATATTCATTTTATTGAGTATTCCACACAATGTTTTCTGCATTTTTTTTCATTCAAGGCCTGTCCAGGCCAAATGAGTTCTAGATGGTTTTAGGTAATAATCCCACAAAAACAGCTAGACCTGTTGACATTTACTAGGCACATTGATCTAAATACTGTCTACAGAATTCTTTGAAAGCTAGAATAAAGAATGTAAATATATGCTGTAGGAAAAAAAGATAAAATATAATACTTAAAAAAGTATTATCCTTGCAAACATCAAGTTTGTTTCTTAGACAATAGCAAGGAAAATCTTCTGGACCGTCAGCAACGTCAATATAGCAAAATTCCATAAATGAATATGAGTCATATTATCAAAGGATGCAAGGAAAATGCCTCTTTCTCAAAAACAAAAACTCCTCAAATGCCTTCTTTCTTCTCTATTTAACAAGAACACCTTTGTAGTATTTCGCAGTCAAGATTTTTTCTTACTCCTGCACCCTTTATAAAGACTAGAAATTACCTTTCCTAATACAAAGCAGTCATGTTTGTGTAGTCATATTATCCTCAGGATCTGAAGTTTTTATAAAAACATTACCAGGAGATTCATGATATAACTGCAATACTAATTACTTGATGACATGTACTATGACAAGAAATTTCAGTAACTCATTCAAGCAGTCTTCGTAAGTTACAATAGATGAGAACTCTTGATGGGTTCTGGTTTCACTCACATTGTCATTCAGAACTGCAAAGTACAAAATGTAGCATAAGCTGTCAATCTAGACTGATCTATCCTAGGTGTTCCTTTCCAGGGAATTCACTATTTCTTAGACAAAGTTTGTCCTGAAAGCATCATCCTGAGGTGGAATGCAGCTTTCTAACAAAACGAGTGAGCAATATCTCTATGTGCAATGAGACAGTACCCTACTGACACATCACCTGGCTTGAGGGGACAAAAGCAATCATCCACAAAACACTCCATTTTCCTAAAGTGAGCAGTTCCCATTTCAGTTACGACAGCAAGGTGTTAATGAATACGAGAGCAACAGTATACACTCTGCTTCCAGAAGTGTGAAGAGAACAGTAATTCAGGAAAAACACAGTACTTTTTTTCCCAGGAGCATGCTTCCAAGTTCACACATGCAAACCTCCTTGCAGATCTTGTTAGGGGACAGAAAGCAGCTATCATGCTAGATAGCACAAAAGTTTACATCATAGCAATCTCTGAGCACATATTCATTTAAAAAAGTTCTAGTAAGCAGAATTAGCAGAATTTCTGTTTATGTTGCTTTCTTAGTTTGCTTTATTTTAGCTATTTTCTACCTTTTTCCCTTTTTTTTTTTTTTTTAAGATGCTTACCCTAACAAAAGAAAAATTCAAGACAAGAATCTTATTATCAAGAAGTTAAAGAAATTAAGTTTCCACTTTAAGGATCAAATGAGCCCTCTTATGGGTGGGGAAACACACTGTAATTTCCAATCCTGCAAAATATATTATATGAACTGATGTCCATATTCTGATCGCTATGCACTGTGGCTCAGTTAAAAAGAAGGAAAAAAAAAACAGAAATCTTCTTTATTTTTAGCCTTATCTACACAATTCATTATCCAAAAGAGCTCTTCCCAATCTTATTCTTGTACCAGTAGCTGAGACATTGTTTTTTAAAATACCTCCAAAATATTATTCTATGATACTGCTTCTAATAATGGTGAATGTCATTAAACCGTAACTGCACAAACAGTTATACTCTCGGTGGGTTGCAGTTCTCCATTTGCTGACCTTACAGTTTCTTCTAGATCTAGCTAGAAAACAGAAGAGGTCACTCATCACCTGAAAAATCCATAGTTCTACAATGCAGCATTTCTAACAGGGTGTAATGTCCACAGGGTCTTAGCAAAACACCAGCTCTTCTGGGGTCTCACAACTTTCCTGTCCTTAAAAATAGGCGCAAAGCTACAAGAAGTTCTCACTGGTAAGGCCTCTTTGTTGAACGCTCTTCATCTTTAAACTTATCTTGACCACATCTTAAGCCTATTAACAGGCAAATTAGCATCTACTGTAAAATAAATTAGTCTATTTTTACCTCTGCCTGATCAGTCAATAATATTCCCTCATAGTGAACACTGTTTTAAATACTTCACCATATTTATGTTACTTGAGACATTTTCATTAAAAGGTGTTAAAATATGATCAATTCTTTTAGATTTACTTTAAAACAAGCAAAAAAAAAGTAGTGGTTCCTGACATTTAAGCTAAAAATTGTTTTTCTACAAATGTACTATACAAATAAAAACCAATTGTCCCATGCCATATAAGAGCCTGGCATAAGCCTCTCTTCATAGAGATAGGTTTAAAGAAACTTTGTTCTTTATATAAAAAAACTCTCCATTTATTCTTGCAAGCAAAAATTTGGTACATCACTGTTCAACCCATTTTAAAAAGAATCTCATTTTCCTTTTAATCTCTTTCAAATTCCTCTGTTTCTTAGCAGTATTGTAATCACAGATACTTTTATCACTTATGATGTGACCTATAACCTTTGCAGCACTAACTTGTTACAGGAAAAAATCTTTGAAATCAAATCAGAATTATACCTGTGACACTCTTATTGTCTTTCCTGCTATTCCTGCAACTAAAAAGGGAAAAATCTTTAAAGATAGTTTTAATGATATTAGAGGGGGGGGGGGAAAGCTTCTTTAAACAAAGTATAAAGCATAACTCCAGTTACAAAAGCATTAAAGCCACAGCAAATGTGTTGAAATAATAGTAAGCTATTTTTGTCAGGCTTACAGGTGAGATGACAACTTAAGTTAAAGATTAATTGAAAAACATAGACACCATCTTATGATTTTACTGTTTCACAGCTTAAGAATCATAGAATCATTATGACTGAAAAAGACTTTCAAGATCATCAACTCCAAACTGTAAACCAAACTCCACCATTCCTGTTAAACCACAACCCTAAGTACCTCACCTATAAACTTCTTGAACACTGTCAGGGATGGTGACTCCTAGATTTACAAGAGGGTTTAGATACTATGAGTTTGACTGAGGTTGTTCAAGTAACTGTAACCTTGCACTACAATGATAATTCAGAATTATGATTTAAATTCAACTTTTATATATGTACACACACACACACCAATGCAAAATAGAAAACAAAAGCAAAAGAACACACATAGGACAAACATCAGGCTTTTTAAAATATATACACTATGTAAGATAAATGACTCAATGGATTTTCTGCACTGGGTCAGCTCTACAGTTATCTCTTGCAGTCTTCTGGCTGTGGGCAGCAGAGAATGCATCACCAGGGGATAGAGAAAATTTTGCAATAGGATTAGTTGGGAGGGAAAAAGATTTCCCTTATTATTGCAAGGTTTTCTCTTCTACGGAAGGCCCAACTAATCCTTACAAAAAATGACTTGAATTTAAAATCACAGAGTTTTGTACCCTTTCCTATTCTTCCTTCCTTTTTCTTTGAGAATGGATTACTGTAATTCCAGATGTTACTCCAGATTTATACAAGTAATGTATTCACAAATGTCAGTTAAATTCTTCTTTAGTTAATCTTTCAGGAAATGAGACAAACAGTATATTGTATATATTTTATTGTATATGTTATCTCATAGAAAAAATCCCAGAAAACCTATTTTGAAACATCTGTGTAAAAGTATTTTAATATTTTTAAAGAGGGCTGTGCAGACATCAGAATTTCCTGTTCCTACTAAATTGTGTATTTCTAACTACATTTAAATTCAGACAAAAAAAAAATTAAAAAGAGTTTACACAGAGTATATTTTTTTCAATATTCTATTTTCAGAGGAATCATAAACGGTGTTGAAAAAGTTGTTACATACAATTTACGGGGTTGTTACAACAACCCGTTATGCTGGATTATCTCCAAACTTCCACCAAACCAACAAGCAAAGAGTCCTGAAGAGTCTGCTGGCCTGCCAAAATTTTTCAGAAGTTTTGGACGGATAAATTATCATATTCTCAGGGTTCCCAGATTCTACCAACTCCCTTACTGCTTTTAACAAAGTATTTCAATATAAAATTTTTAGCCAGTTACATTCTGCAAATACATTTGCCATTTTTACCATAATAATATGGAAAAAAAAACCGAGTTATTCAAAGCAGTGCCCTAACCCCTTTTCTTAAATGATCTTCTTTTTATTTAGAAATCTCTAAGCACTTCCCTAACCTTAAACTAATTAAACACTTAAGGAAAATATATTTTAATAGTAGGCATAACCTTAGATGAGTTAAAGTGCCTTAGGAAAATATCAGATACTTCTATCTAAGGAGCCTCCTGTAGCGAACACAGATTGACAGGCATTTATAGCTGTTTATGAAACCCATTAACACTAATTACATCATTTAATAAGTACTCTAACATTAATGAATTAGAACAAAAAGGCATTTTATAGAATAACTGCTTCAGCATACTGATTTATCACAGGTTTCCTATGAATTCCCATGAAGCTGGAAAAAGAATAAGAAAAATTCATCCTGAAAATAACAGTCTTACTAAAATAATACTAAGGAATGGAATTCAAAGCCTTAGTATTCTTAACATTTGCATTGTATCTCAGCATTCAAGTTTGTTTGGCATGTTAGATCATTCTCTGCTTTTGAGGACCCTGAGAGAAGAGTATATCAATCACCAATACGCCAAAGCCAGGATTGGCTTGTTTCAGAGTATGGGTCTTGGGACTTAGTAAAACTGGTATCCTTATACCTTGTTGATATATATATATATATATTTTGATAGGATAGGAATCTAGCAAAATGGTCCTATAGGCAAAGCAGACAAGGGCATGTAAAAATGTCTGTAGTACTGATGGAACAGTTGGCACTGTAAGTGTCTCTCAGGTCAGGAAACAGACTCAGAGTTCTGCCCTTCCTCTGCTATTGAATGCATTCTGTGTATCATGGGGATTTAGACCAAAAATAGTCTTTTATCTCCAGAATAAGAGTTGAAAGTTTATTCTCATTTTTGCCTGGGAATACTTTGGAGTTTTCTTTGAAAGAAGTGAACAACAAAATCATTTACTAATCGTTAAAATATGTAGATTTAACACAATTACCTACTTAGAAAATAAAAGTTCCTGTGAAATACCTAAGATCCAGGGGACACCAATTCACAGCTAGTAATATGTTTCTATAGCTTCATCATGTAGCAAGTTGTTTACTTTTTTTGATTTGGACACACACAAAAAACATTGAATAACATTCCATCTACAAACATTTCATCAAAATGACTTGTTAAACAAGCAACAATTTCTGGAGGATTCTATATATCTACTTTCTGGAATCTATTTCTAATTCAAAGCAAATAAATGATGAAAAAACAAAGAATTTAGAATGGGCATGTGAGAACAGTATCTTTTAGACAGCAGTAGATTTTTAAGGGCTCCTCAATTAGTATAGTATACAAAAATACACTCAATCCACATGTTTCACGGGACACTGTTTATACATTCATTAAAAAGACTGACTTAAACTATATGCTTAAACTATATCCAGAATCATAATTGGGTGCAGCCAAATGGGTGCAGCTTATGCCCAGGTACAGTAAGAAGCACTCCTAATAAAGACCAAACTTTCTGTCCTACCTCCATTTGTTCTCCAAAAAAACTACAGAACGTATGTATTCATAAGCTTTTACAAGTAATGAACCTGAGTTTAATGTAGTTTTGTGAAATCATTTACCCTCATGCATTACTAACTCTACTAAATTTACAACATTTCTGTCTTTCTTACGTTTGCACTTCTATCATCTTCCTATGTTCCACCAAAGTCTAATCCAAAACCACAGCATTCTCTGACTCATTTTAATTGTTTTGTAATTTGTTTGTTTTTAAGTACTTTCTAATCTAGGATAGCTTTTTCCAACTTTTTAAATATAGTTCCTCTGGATATTATAATGGCACTTTGATTTCTCTCAGGTTTGAGGCCCACATACAAACCCACATCCCAGCTCACTTTGGCGCTCAAGAGATGAGAATGATGCTGGAAACTAGCTATGCCAAAGAACTGGCTAGGACATTGTAAACTGTCCTGTAGGAAAGACATTACAGAAATTTGCTCCAAGCAGAGCAATAGCAAGGGGACTGCATTGTTATTTGCTTGGGCATTTACTAGCCAGCAAGATTTTTTCCACCTATTACACTGACTATGAGAAAAGCCATGAAGGAGAATGAAATGACTCTACAACATGTAGTAGAACCAAAGGAGTGTGCTGCCATATTGCTCCTTGCGGAAAACAGAAACCACAGCCAAGTGCCAGATCAGAAAGTAATTTTATATCTGGCTACCATCTCTTCAGCAGAAACAGCCTTCTAGTCCAGACAATAGTAAGCCAGTTAAAGATTTTAAAAGAAATAAAAAAAAAAAAAAGGCAGTGCCAGGTCTTATCTTGCAGAAAGTTCATGCACAAGAGTTTTGAGTACCCTCCTATAATAAAGTAACTTCTCATGGATAACTCTCTCCGTGTCCAAATACAATTTAACTAAGCATTCTGTTTTTAATTTTCCAACATTGGCATTTACTGCATATGAAACTAAGGAGACCAGACTGACCACAAATCAATTTATTAAGCATTGCTGGTTTACATAAAGCCATTGCATATCCTCCCTTCATCCCTACTGACAAAGAGTTTTCATTCGGCTATGTTTCAGAGGAAACACAGGAAGGAGGAATTCAGAGGAATTGTCCTTGTACTGCATATATTGCTGGAAGGAAAATGCCATCACACAATTTGCTATCACCTTTTATGGCATGTGCGCATCACGGGGATCTAGAAAAAAGATTTAGGAGAGAGAGTTTTGAAGGGCTCCAAAATCCAGTTCACAGCTATGTTTTTCTTATCGGTGATAAGAAAATCTCATGCATCTCATAGGAAGAATATCATAGTGTACTTCACAGAAAGAGTATCTGGATGACAGTACAGGATTGGATAAGAATTCAGCCTCTGGACACAACATGGAAAACAAGTTCCTTAAATAAATGTACGACATCTCTGTCTAGTTCTTTATACAGAACACAGTTTTGCTTTTTTTTTCTTCACTTTCTTCTGTCTTGCCATGTACTTGAACTAGCCTTTTACTTAAAACAGACTTTCCCTGCACATTCTTAAAGAAGCAGCATCAGAAAGCATAGATTGGGCAAAGCATTTCACAGATAAAAGTTTGAAAATTTGGACCCTGTTCAGCTACCCAGCATAAGCCACTACCATTGGGCGGAAAATTTTCTTGTAGTTGACAAAATAGCTTGTCTGAACTGCACTCACGAAATCTATGTGATTTTTCTTGGTTTATTCAATAGATCACTAACAAGATGGCTTATTTTGCTGTGGCCACTGCACTACTCCATCCAGTATGAAAATGTTCAAAACTAGTAAAAATGCTCTGGGTTCTCAAGTACCACACAGTTACATCTCTCTAGCTTTTCTGGTTTCATTGTAGCTATGTTCCTTGAGAAATTAAAAACCTACTGTACCAACAAACTGTGCATTCCTGTTGCCAAAATAATCCCTAAATATATCGTTGCTGAGCTTCCCAATGCTGTTGACTCCCAGACATCCATTTAAAAAAACAGTCTCAGTGCAAAGAATTCTCACTGAGCACCAGAGGAGAAGAAACAAGACTCATTCTCTTGTACAGGAGCTGAATTTTGAATGTCTGAATGTCTGACATCTCTGCTCTGAACAATTGTTCCTGGGTTTCATGAAAAGCCACTACTGTACAGAATGCTTTTATTTCTTTGATACACCCTACTCGTTTGGTAATTCCTACAGTAACTTAATTTAGCAACCATAAATGAATCATTAGTAGCTAATCAAAAACATAGTCTTGCATCTGGCCTCCTGTGCCCTGTGGCAGCAGTTCAGTCCATGCCTAGCCCGTTAAGCCCCCTCACAGGACAAGACAGGTGGATAGCTGTTCATTTCCCACTAGCCTATAAGTGTATTGGGCTTTTTCAATCTCTCCCTCTAAGCATAATATCTAATCTAGTCATAACTGCCATGATCCCAGTAGCTTAGTTTCTTGTTCAGCGTCAAGTTTGTACCGCAGCAGAGCAATTGCCCATTGTTAAGACCTGAGTGTGAAAATTCTCAAAGACGAGTTTTCAAAGCAGCTTGACATGGATACAATAGACTTTGGGCACAATTTCAGCATTTTTCAGTGCACAGCCGAGCATGGAGAATATGCATGTAGTAGACTGAAGTATTCAAAATATAAGGAGCTGCTGAGGTTAAATAAATCCTTTCAATCAACCCTTAAAGCTATTTGCATGCATCTTTTGAAGTTTTCCCTCTTCCATATTCCTTCTCTTATTTCCTTAAATTTTTACTAACCTTCATTTTTATGACTTTGGCAGTTTGCCTTGAAATCTTCCTCCAAGCAAATGCTAATAGTTAACATTTTCAGTACGTACATGCAAGTTACATGCTAAAACTAAACCTCCAGTTTGAACTCTGCCTACTCCAAATACTTATTTCTGCTATCAAGGCTTCCACTAAAACTGAAAATAGTACCCAAGTGCATAATTTTGGGGGCAACTTTTATGATATATATTTCTTCAAAATGTTCTTTTCAAGGTCATTCATAAAATGGTATCAAACTTCAGTATCTTAATAAAATATGTTTGAGCAGGTGCTGTGACAGATTGATTCAATTTTTGTTAGTAATTACAGCACAATGGCTGTTAGACAAAGCTGAAAAGAACTATACTAACAATTTTACCTAATTTATTCATTCATTAGTTTAAATAATTAAAATTGTGATCATATTTTATGTTTTCAGTGTAAAATAGGACTACGATGACTAAACACTAAGTAGCTACTTCGTGGGTATTTATAAAGCTAAGGGCCATGTTTATTTTTCTTACATAAGTAGCATCATAAATTAAAATACTATTTCACATAGCTGGATTTATATCAGCTAAGGCAATTTAATAACCTAGCAAACTAAGCAGTAGGCAAAATTTCAAGTCTTTTTCCCTGAATAGATAAGCAAAGAGACTTATTTCAGTAACCAGTAGTGAAGTACGTGCTAAGCATCTCTCATCCTAGAAAAAGAAGACTTGTAGAACTACCATGTCATGTAACCTACTAAACATCAGTTTACCTGTGAGGCACATGCACTGTGCTTTGGTCAAAAACTGTCTGCTTTCTTCATTCTTACAAGACATTCTAAAAGCTGGATTCCACCTACAGCAGATTTCCACCTTTCAGTTCAAAAGCAGAAGGCCCATTGATCTGCCTGACATCAGTCAGGCAAATCAAGCCTTGAATTCAGCAAAATGAGTGGAAATGGTACCCATCTCCCTGCCAAGTTTACGCAAAGCCACTGCTCAAATTTCTATCATGCTCTGAGTCATGCAGTAAAAGCAGCAGCAGACATTTGCCACAAAGCACTGAATAGACACTAAAGTAGACAGATAGCCTATTTGCATTTTCACTGAGCACAGATTTTCTTTGCTAAATGCTAGTGGAAGACAAAGCAAGGTGCAGGTCTCTGGTTTCTGTGCAGTATGAACTGAAAAGAACTGTATGTCTTCACAGTTAATGCCTTCATTTTTTTTGCTGCTCTGCCAAAGTAGTTAGCTTTTCTGCCAGTTCATTTTCTAACTATATGTTTTCCTGAGCCCTCATATTTTTGTGATTGCACAACTTTATCTTCAAAAATGGAAAATACTGGCAGCAGAGCCAATTGTCCTCTGTTCAGGCAATCCAGCCACAAGGGATATAAAGCAATGTGAAGGTAATGCTTATCAAGTTGCCCATAGCTTCCTCTGTCAGGAACAGATATGTTTTCCCTCTCTGCACCATGACCATACACAGTGCACCATCCATAAAATAACTGACCCGAGCATCCCCATGTAGATCCTTCACATACAAGGCTAAGATCACACTGTTATAAAGATTATTTTAATGATTCTTCCTCTTCTAGCCTGAAGAAGAGATATTACAACTCTTATCTTCTCATGCTTCCTGGGCTTCAGCTCTTCTGACTGTTTCCAGTCTCTTCAGTCAAAGAGACTGTATACTGAAATTTTCTACTCTTTAATTATGGAGGACAACAGCTTTAAAATAAGCACTTTTCTTTAAAATATACCTTTCAAAAGAGGTCCCTGCTGTTAAAATAAATAAAATGGTTGGTTACACCATCAGAAAATACATTTGTCTACATTTGTCTATATGGAAAACTTAAGAGACATCTGCAGAATCTTAGCTCCTGTTGTCTTTAAACCAAAGACTGTGAAGATAATCGAAGGTAGACTAGAGTTACTAAATATAGCACTGTGAAGGAAGGTACCCCAGAGCAGTCATAAAACGGAGTCCAGCTGCACTGCACAAAATCTTGAAAGCAGAACTGAGTGCACAACCAAAGCAGATGGACTTTCAATGGAATACAGCCAGGTGGATATTGAAAATAAAATAACTATAATGGATAAATTGCATCCAAGGTAGTACTGAAATTTCATGCAGGCCAAATAAAGAATTAATTCCAATGCAGCACAGATTTCAGAGAAGGCTAAAGTAATGTAATCAGTGGGCCAAATTAATTTCTGGATCATTCCCCTGAAATCTTCATCCCCCTAGGCATGAGCTTGGTTTATTTTGTTATTTCTAAACAGAATCAGTACCAGCTGAAGCTATACAACATACCTGATTAAAAAATAATAATAATAAAATAAAATGAAAAGAAATCTCCCTCTCTGAAAGGACTTCTGTGAAGGAAAATATGCCTGTCTAAGTGGTAGGCTCAGCCCTGCTTATGAAGTAGAAGCTACCTGAGTAGGTATGACTTTAATACACAGATTCCCTTGCTGTTGAAAATAAAACTAAGTTCATGCTAAAGTAGATGCAACTGTGAAGTACTGTCTTCAAAGTGAAATAAATCCTGACTAATAGGCCAATATCTGACCTCAGCAGCAGTAAAAGTGAGTCAAAACTCAAAGACAGCTGAGTCTTCTGCCTTCATGGTACTCATGGTCAGGAGCACTGAGTGCCACTTTACAATTAACAAGTTCCTTTCAGTCTTGATTAACATTCAAGACACGTTCATCAGGTTCAAGACAGATGTGAAGGCCTTTTTCATTATGTTACATAAAATGTATTAGTGTAGATTAAATAGATTTGAATTTATTATTCTTTAGGTCTCTTTGCATTTCAACAAATCAGTACCACCATATAAGAAGTATAAAACCTATAGATGACAGCAAAAACAATAACCAAACTTCCTACCTTCAGACATAAAACAATGGCCTTTATAGACCACTAAGCCATTTACCCCAGAGAATTTCTATAGAATCGCACGTGGATTCTCACCTTTCAATATTAAAAGAATGTTTTGAAAATACTTTACCATTCAATTTCCAGAAAGCAACTGGATGCAAATAGACTATTTCATGTTTATTAAGTGATCTTATCATTAGGGTATTTTTTAATATTATGGCAAACAAACATAATACCATCACACTAACTAGTATATCATTTAAGTGGATGTATTCAGCACTAGATTTATCCTATAATTACAGACAGAGTAAGAGTAAGCAGTAATTATCAACAACATTGATTGTGTATTGATCTGACAAGGCCAAAGCTGAGTATAACAGATCCCATACCCTCCCCAAATGAGCCAATTCCATGACGTAACACAATGATAAAAATACTTCAATCAGTAAACGATGAAAAAACTCTAATATATACTTGATATGCTAAAATATCAAAATTTCTTGTCTGTAATATGAATTACATGTTAATTATAACTTACCAATGGTTACGTGCTGCTTTCAAGTGTACTCATCATATTTTTATTATACATTAACAATTGCTGCAGAAACATCTTTTCACATTAGGAACATGAGAAGTTTTGGAAAAAAACAGAAGAAATTTTAGTTTCTTGCTCTCTGAGAATATGACACATCAAAGAATATTGCCAAGAAGATTTAAAAATAGCTTTTCAAATTGTTCTTCTGGTATATTTCATGAGCTTCACACTCATTTCCCTCCTTAATTAATGAGAATGCATCCATTAAAAAACAACCTCAGGTGAATGTTCTTATTTAAATTTATACATATAAATAACTATAGTACCACCACAAAAGCTTTAGCATCAGCAGATCAACAGGATCCTCTCAGAAGCTCCTCATTTCAAACGGCAAATTTTGTGCCTACATAAACTACTAAGCAGAAAGACGAAAAAGCCTGAAATGCTTAAACACTTACTTAAATACAGATCTTCCTAGAGAGATGTTATGAAAATTTGTTATAAAGCAAGGCTTCCTTGCTTCACTGAAGCAAGTTCATTCTTCCTTCACTTGAAGGATATATTATTATTTTATAGTAGCTGCTCTAAAGAACTCTAGAGCACAAGGCTGGATAGGTGGTGACAAATGAGAGGACAGAGCTGGCTACAAATCTGAGTCAAGTTTGACCGAACTTGTTTAGATGTCCAAAGAAGAAATAGCTGCCTCCCATCACACTCTGTTTGCTGAGATTACTATTCACACTGAGGCACGAGTACAAAGGAGAATGAGAATGTGTTTATCAGTTGCTTCAGGATAAAATTTAGGGCCTTAGACCATCACTCTGTATCAATTTAAACTAAAAATTTAATTAAGTTCCATGGTTCCAGAGAAATTCAAACTAAATAGGCTGCCCTATCATACAATTCTACTCTCTCACACTGTATTTCATTTGATCTCACAAGATGGTGACTGACAAAAACTGAACCAGACAAAACTACCCATATGTATTTTATGTACTTAGTTTTCTTCCAGGATAACTTCCTGAACACCTCATAACAGGCTTGGCCAAGTACCACTGCTGATGAAAGAGAAGGAGGGAGGC
>JAWLRI010000673.1:9498414-9510428 GCA_034781795.1 Crypturellus tataupa
CTGAGCAATATGGCTTGATAAATCATTTATCACTTTTCAATGAATAACTGTACAGTAGATACAGCAAGTAAACTCATTTCTCTTCCCAAATCTCCATGCTGACTTTATAACTTAAGTTCCAGCTCTCTAACAGGTGCTAAGAAACAGTAAAGAAAAATATACATTAAATAATATTTTCCCACTGAAGCCAATGGCAAAGTTCCCATCAACTTGCAACCTCATCAGGATTCTAACTAAACACTAATTTTAACTGTTTTACGTAGACCAAATGTACTGAACTCATGGGATGTTTTGAAAGCAAAAAGGCAAAGGAAGGAGGACCGAATTCTTAGCAGTCACAGATTTTTCAGTTCCTATGCCTATTTGCTTGTCCATGAAAGGTTAGACTAGTAAGTCTTTTCAAATCCTACTGCAAAATAATTCAGTTAAATGAGGGATATGACTGCCTACACAGTATTAGTGAATTCTTCAGGAACAGTATTAACACAATGTTTGGCTTACAATCATGTACAATAGTGAAATGTGAGCCAGGTGAAACTCTTGCTTTAAATAACTGAATTCATTTCCTACAAATATGTGGAAAGGGGTTATAGCTTCTCTGAATGTTACATATTGCATTCATAAACATGATTTTATGGACAAAGAGGTATGGCAAAGAACATATGGATATTTATTTTTCTTTCTTATGAACAAATCCTGCTTATGAACAAGCAACAATTTAGTAGAAAAAAATTAAGTTTAAGGACTTCTACTGCAGTTTTCGACACTATGGTGATTTACAATACAACAAAATCCAGGCACAGGCTTTCATCCACTGCAAATACTTCAGCAAGGAGGTTAATTTGCTTTTTTATTGCATTATGTTTAAGATAGATGGTTCTACATTATGAGGAAGGAAACCATTATCAGTAAGCCCACAAATCTTTCAAATATTCTATAACTTCATTTTTTTTTTAACCTTGGAAGAAAGACTCTATTCAAAAGAAAGAACCGTATGTCTTTAGTACACTGGGGGCAACTTGTATTATGTTAATTCTCAAGTTAGTTTAGCAAAACATTTCTCTACAGATGCATTTCATTCTCATATTTTACATAATAGCATTAGCTTAGGAGTTATCACTTGCTGGTAAATAAAGGATTTTATCCTTACCAGCTGGAGCCTTCCTTATGATTGGAATCTGATTTAAATGATGTTCTGCACAGTCAAAGTCTAGAGTTATGCTCAGAATAAGCAAATACAAAGTAGAAATTGAAGAGAAGGAACAATTAATCTCTTATCACACCAGGTTATGTTGTTCTTATTGGTTTCATAAAACTAATATTTTTTTCAGGATTGTAACCAAATTTATGTCTCAGAATGCTATTACTGCTGAAAAGTTCCTAATCATTTACAATCAACTATAAACGTAATATAAGCAAAGAATCTCTAAATCAAGAGGTAGGAGTTCTTCCAGCAGACCAGCAGTCAGAAGAAGTTATAACTGTTAGCATAGTGAAGTTGTGCACAGGGACTTTCAAGACACATGCATTAAAATACCTTTTTTCCATAACAGAATACACAGTCAGAACTATCTGCTGATACTATCAGGGCAAAAGCCTGATTTTTTTAAAATCTGAATTTGAGTTTTCATTTCAACAGTAATGAGGAATGACATGAAATGGATGCTCTTCCAACACACTGTTATCATGCTACCACTCATACAGATTTTCTTCCTAACATATTACTAATGCCAAACAAAAAACTTATTGCATTTGACTTCTTGCTGCAAAGATCTGCAGTTTCATTCAGCTGTCTGCTCTGAGCACAAAGATTCCTTCTGCACCATTGAATTCTTTGTAGACTGGGTACTTCATTTTGAAATATTCTACATGGGTTTTTTCTGTGAGAGTGCAAGAAGTGCACGTAGATGTAAAGCAATTAAAAACATACCAGCAGCTATGGGCTCACCCTTGCCACTTAAAGGTACAGCACGTGGAAACATCACTACAGTATTAGTAATGATTCAAAGAAAAAAAAGAAAAAAAAAAAAAACACTAGATATTTGACATTATTAAGAGAGTAATAGGAAACCAAACATAGATTAGATTGATCATAGAAACATTTAAGCCTGAAAGAAACTTCAAGAGTTATCTAGCCCAACCTCTTGCTCCAAGAATGGTCAGCATTGACTTCAGATCAGGTTGATTGCTTTTGTCCAGACAGGTATTACTGGGTTATTCTTCAAGGATAGAGATTGCCCAGCCTTTCTGGGCAATCTGCTTCAATGCTAGATTATTCTTATAGTAAAAATGCTATAGTAAAAAATACTAAACTTCTACTCCTTTAGTAATGACCATTGTTTCTCATTCTCCTGCCATTGATCTCCTCAAAAACCTTGGCTTGGTTCCTCACAGGCATTGGTAGAACTACTATGCTGGTCTCTGAAGCCTTCTCCTCCTGCAGTACCTCCCTGGGCCCTCAGCCTCTCCTCACAAGGCAAGCATTTCAGCCCCACACGTGTTTTTAATGGCCCTGCAATTAACTCACTCATGTTTATTGGCATCTTTATTATCCATAACGGGGGAGTGGACATATAGAGATGTTAGGAATCAGATTCAGAAAAGACAAATGAGCAAGAGTCTCCATAGCAGCTGGGGAACTCTTTCCAAGTTTTATGGATGTTAAAGGGAGGCTTGGGATGTTTTTTGCAGAAGAACCTACTGCTGAAGCTACCAAAAAATCCCACAAACACAGAAACCACATCTAGTTCAGGCTAAATTAACCCTTTGGCTAAATGAACATGGTATAGTTGTTATTTATACACTAATGCTCTTTTAACTGACTTTCAGTTTCTGATAACAAAAACCCCACCATTTACTGGAACTGTAGATTCAGTTTTTCAGCTCAGATTTTCTATTAGTTCTGCATATTGATAGCCCATCTCTCTACTCACAGCTTGTTTATGCAGTGCATGTCAAAGTTCTTCACAGTTTTAAACCCTATCTCCCTCTAATACAACTTGATAAAACCTACTCTGAGCAGAGACCCAAAGGACTATCTCTCCTCTTCTATCCAACGTTGAAATAGATATACAGTAGGCAAGTTAGAATTTGTCAAAAACACCATCAAGGCTCATAAAGCATTAAAAGTAACAGTTCTGTTCGTCAAGAAACCTTTCATGAATGCTAGTCCTCATGTTGTTAGGAAAGATGAATTTAGTACCTTTTAAAACTACAGATTAATATTACTTGCTACATTCAAAGTGCTCTTAAAATCTCTCACAAGGGCCTCCACCAGTGCACTTCATGACTACCTACAACCATGTATCATTCATTACTAAACCTACCACAATCATATTTTACAGTCATTAAATACTACCTACATGTTCTATTTTACACTACACATCAGCTGACTCAAAAGTCCAAAATGGACTTTAGGCTTTTTAGACACTTCACTTCCAAAACATGGGACAAGGGGGAGAGCACAGAAGAATCCCCCAGAACAATCCCCCAAAATTCAAGACCACAATTCTCTTACAATTCAGAAAAAGCTGGCTGTTCATATGGCTTACCAACCACAAACAGACTTTGAGATTAAAACCTCCTTCTTCTGTCCTTCCCACAGTATATTTCATTTTTGTCAACAGCAATTCTAAAAGTTGCTATTCCAAGATTTACTTCAAAGATAGGAACATACTGAACTTTTGTGAAAAGGGAAGTTCAAAGGTGAAGAGGAAAGAAAGGAACAAAACAACTCTGACCAGAGCCAAAAGCTATTAAGTGTCTACATAACCTGTTTTTTATACAGAGTTGTTAAAGTTGAATGATTCAAATTGTAAGCAGTCAGCCTTCAGTAGACAGTAACATATGAAATCTGTCAGAGACAGAAACATACTATAGAAAATAAACTCCTCAAAGAGAAAGGTTTAATTACCTTAAATTCTCTTGGTTAAAAGACTTTCCAACAGAGACACAAGATGCCACAAGAAAAGCCATATCTTTCAATTTTACCAAAGATGTTGACCAAAATACTTTTGAACACCTCATATATCACATTTTAAGGGCATCAGAAAGAATCTTGTATTGCATCAGTCATTGCAAAGCCCAACAGTACTGAAAAGAGTTGCCATTAAAAAGAAAAAAACACAGTAACATAATTTATGAAAAAGGCATCCTTTTCCTCCCATACTTGAGATTTGGGGTAAGGAACAATTGTTTTTTTTCCCTAAGGCAAGGATTCTGCAAAACTTTTAACTTCACTGAAAAGACTTGCCAATATTCACTCCAACCATTTAACCTCTCCAGAGGCAGCTTCAAGTCTAAACAAACAAAGCTGAATACTTTGAACATCCTTGCAGAAGAGGAAGCAGTTTAGCCAAAAACTCAGTTAATTGTGTAATCTGTTTATCACAACAGAGATCACAGCAGAAGATGAAAACCACATATCAAGAGTAAACTCCCTATTTCTGCAGGTGAATCACCACATTTTATAGGAAGTAGAATCAGGTATCCTAAAAAGCAAAGCACATACATAAAAGCATTTACTCTCTTGATAAAAGTTATGCTTTAATCTACCAGATTAAGAAGATTTTTTTTTCAAAATGAAGACAGTCTAACGTTTTTTTTCTCCTTTCAGAACACTCCGTACCTAAATCATTAATGGCATTGGAAGAGACTTGGAGGAAGGTATAAATGCCAAAATATCTGCCCACATTTCTCTACAGCATTAAAAGTCTATATGTGCAGGAACTGATATGAGGAGATATCAACTAGGAAAAAAATAATCAAATATTCTCTTACTGCCATTTATTTCCATCTCCTTCACAACTACCTGAAAATAGAGCCGTAAGAGAAAGGAATCTACATCAGGAACTAGAAAGAATAAAAACAAACCTAACACAGAAGCAAAGACCAGTTAGAGTGTATTCATTGCCCGAGTACAGAAATCTAACTTATTAGCAATCTAGATTCCTTTGCTAGCCAGCGGCCAAAACTCCTATTTCTGAATTGTCTTGGAGATTCTCCAGTCAGTGGGAAACGCAAGCTCTACAAAGCGGCTGAACAGCACAGCACAGGTATGACTGCAAACCACCCCCTCAGCATCCTATCACCTGCAGTACCTAGAAGTTCTGTTTTCACTGCTTCTTTATCTGTTACCAAGAACCATAAACAAAATTCAAGCAGTTCAAGAAGTAACTTCAGTAACTAATCTCAAAACTAATCTCAAATTCTACTGACATTATCAATAACTCATTAAGATTATCAGTAACTAATCTCAAAAATAGTAGATGCTTGTGAGCTTGCCAAATTAAACTGCATTTATCAGCCTATAAATTATATCTAGAAAGCTTGCTCATAAATCCACTAATGGAAACCCTCAGTCAGAAAAACCTCCTCGAATGCATCCTACTTGCAAGAATTCTGTCTTCCATGACCAATTTGTGTTCTTTGCCATCAATATACCTTCATTTTTTTAGCAGAAGTAATTGTTATTAAGCCTCCTATGTACTTAACTTTGTTTATCAAGCTATTAAATTTCATCCCATTTCAGTAGCCCAATGCCACCTTGGAAGACATTCTCAACCTTCTTCTTTTTATCAGTGACATTTCACAACTGAAATGATTCAGGTCAACTGAACTGCAAAGGAAATGCTTGGTTTAACTCCCATGAGAATCTGGTGCCTCCCTTTTGGCGGATCTTTATCCAACTACAGTTGTTAAACTGAACACTGCCTTCTCCAATCACCATCTTTTATGTGGCATCCTATCGAATGTTCCAGTAAAGTCTAAACAAAACAAATCTACTATATTTCCTTTTTGAAAAAAAAATGGGAAGACAGCAGCTTAGTGAAAGTAATCTACTGTAAAGCTGTGATATATTCTAATCTTATTTTCTTTTTAACTTCATATTTATTTTCTCCCCTTCGGAACAATCACCACCATCCCCACCACATAAGATAGGAAGCCAGTAACAGCTTTTTTGAATTACAACAATTATTCATGAGTGACGAACTTTCAGGAACAGAAAGCAAAAATCATCACTCATTTTTTTTTTAAATACAATTCAGATAGATCTACTCAACAGACATGAGAAGGAAGTAGACTACCATAGGAAAGAAAGGTTATGATTCTGCCTTACTACACGCTCTTTAAAACTCATTAAGAATGGATGGTCACTGAAATGTTATACTAAAAGGATTTTCTAATTCATTTTCTAATATTTATTCTTATGTTTCCCCCAAACCCTACATATTCTTCATAACTTAAAGTTTTTTCATTCAACTAAAACCCCAAATTGCATTTGCAATGAAAGCATTGACACAAGTACACATTGCTAATTTAAAGATTTTATAGACAATAAAAAAGTTTAGATTCAACTTATTTAAAACAATATATTGTGTACGTCTTTCCACTGTTTTGTATATGAGCACTACTCCATCACAGCATTTTATGCATGCTGCCATCATATATTTCCCTATTTCAGCATGCTTGAATTCAAGCTTTAACTTGAAGTTTCCTTTATTTCAAACTTGAGATTTTTATAACTACAACTTCTTAGGAATGTAGTCCACATCAAATTAATAATATGTGTTTTCCATCTGATATTGCTTATGCTGGAAGTTTTATATTATCTGTGTATTTTGAAAATTGCATATCTCTATGACAGCAGATTTCTACTCGGATATGAAAGTAAATTTATACTGTTTGAAATATGACAGTATAAATTTGCTTTCAAGTTACAATGTAAATTTACCATCAACAACATGTGTAGCATGCCAGCTATGAGTGATGTATTTGAGTAAATAGTTTTCCTTGCCTAGACCTTAAACTAAGTTAAATAATAACATACACAGTCTTATTTCAGAGAACATTTCCAGTTCAGTTCAAGGCATAAGCCACTTTAGTAGATTTCATGGAGAAGCTTTCTCAACACCCACAGAGACTCATAAGACAAAACAGTACAACTCAAGAATTAACTAAAGCATGTTCATATTAATAAATCCCATAACAGTATTTGCATAATAGAAGTACTATATCAAAAGTAGGTAATCAACTGCAGTACCTGCAATATATGCAATGTGCATTGAACTCTGCTGTTTGATGAGTGCTCAAGGCTCAGTGAATAAATTGTCAGACTAAAATTAAGCTTCTCTTTGGTAGTTTTCGGGACACACATGTAGTTCATGAGTTACAAGCTGACCATTTTTGACAGTAGTGATAACATCCTGATCCTTTTCACCACAACTACGAAAGGTGAGAAATTTCATAGATCTGTCTCTTCAGCCTAGAAAAGGATTTATCAAATGTATACCACTGCTACAACACAGACAACATACATAGACAGCTGTAATTTTACCAAGTGGATGATTTTATTTTAACTATTTTTACTAAATATTGTAAGACTACTCTAAATATTAATTCATGTGACTTAAATTTAGTGTCTTTACTAAAAGATTAACAATTCCAAATTGTTTTCCATTTATTTTATACATATGATTCTTACTAAAAGGATGAAGAAAACCTAAAATCTTTCATTGTATGTCATAAAAAAGAGCTTATTCCTCCACTTTGAAAGTTCATACTAATTAAATAATGGAAAAAAAAAAAAAGAAAAAGAAAAAAAATACATCCAAACACCTGGTTTCACCTGCATGACATTTGAAGTGTCCTCCTGAATATAAGACCTCTATCATTTTTAGACTGCATTACGTGTCACCTTTAATAAAAAATAGTCAGGAATAGACACTTACAGAACATGCTTTAATTAGGCAGTGACATAACAATTTATTCTAAGACAGCACAGCATACAAGGCCTACTCCAAAAATGCATTTCCAAATAACTTTCCAATTTTTTCCTTCATTTAAATATTCAAAATGTGAAAAATAAACAACTCATTGGAAAGAGGTTAGTATTATGTTGATAGTATGAGTTGACGACTGAATATACAAGATCACAAATGCCCATTTTGTGTGCATTTAAACTCCATATACTTTTGATCCCAAGGTGCAAAAGTTTCTTTAATAATCTCCAACAAAACTTCCATAAAGACTGTTTCTCATTTAATTTATTTTAAGAAGTAATTATCTGAATCCAAATGGTGCTGTGATGCCAGAAGTTACACTGTCCAATCTAAAAAGATGGAATCCCTTCAAAAACTACACATTCCCATCATCATTTTTTATCCTTCCTAATGCCAAATATCTCACTGGTCATACAGGAATCATTGAACACAAAGCTGTTTTATTTAATGAGTATAAACTTCTACGGCTGTTACTGTGAAATTTCACCACCATCATGAATAAACTTTGTGAGCATTAAGTACATATACACAAGATTCAAGCCTGCTGCTGAACTATCCACACTCCTGATACCCACTCACAAAAGTCTCTGCAGCTTTTGAAACACAAATTTGCGCTTGAGCTCCAAGTCTGCCAGAGCATTGGATGAGCACTCTGGAGCAGACTTCTGGCAGTACATGCAGTGCTGCACAGACGCGGGACGTGGCTGTGACTCAAAGGCTGGGCAAGGACTTCTAATCCTACTGCAGTCACCTGAGCACCAGGCAATTAACTTGCACACATGCCATTTCTCACAGTCAGTGAGAAAAGTGCTTACAAATATTATTCCACACCCACTGAACCCATGTCTTACAATGATGTTGCAGCTTTTCCCCCTAAGGATTTATTTTAAAGATTTTGCTTTATATCAGCTTGCTTTAGAGAGGGATGGTCTGTTAACCGTTCAAGTAAGTTTAAGACACAAAAACATGAAAGATCCAGACACATTGCAAAGCTTAACCTGAGTTTGTTATTGCCGTTAATGCAACCATTGCATACATGAACAAATTTATCTACTGTGAAACTTGCACTTTATCAGTTTGGTCCCATAAACAAAAAAAAAAAAAAAAAAAGGGATTTTCACAAAATTTCAGCCAACTTTATCAATAACATGTAAGCTTCTAGAAATAAAACTCATAAAATCCCATAAACCATTGATGACACAGCTAATGCTGAGTCTGGATCCTATAAAAACATTACATAGAGAGATGGATTCGACCATTTTATACCAGAGAGAGAAATGTGAGTGTAAGTCTCAACTCCCAGTATGTTCTGACTTGTAAAGTTTTTATTACTACTCTTTACATTTTGTTGTTTTAGTAAAACCAATCTTTTTTTGTAGCTTATTTCATACTTCTGTGCCAATGAGTTATCCCTACCTTAAAGGTATTTTCTTTTAGAAGAAACTAAAGGTGACTCCCCCCATTCCTATCAAATACTCTATTAAGCCAGGTCTCTTACCTCAGTTGTTTTTACTGCAGATAGATTCTGTTCCTAGATTCTGTTCTGGCTCTCTGAACAACTTGCACTTCTTAGTTCCTCATGCATGAGAGAAACGGTTATAAATTCAGGTCGTAGTTTAAGAGTCTTTATTTATTCCTTGCACCCATTTACTGACCCAGCTAAATTGAAGTCTTTCCTACACAGTCATCACATGTGACACCTCTGGAAATCAACCTAAGAACCCTCCTAAGACCTTCAAACACATCTGCTAATGGTAATGTCCTGTCTATAACTTAGAGGTCGGTCCTCACACCCCTAATGAAAGGACACTTACACTGTTGTTTCTGCGTTGCCGTGGTGACGCCATGATTTTAGTTTTGTTTCTATAGCACCCAGAAAGAATTTTTACATCAGAAGTAGATTGGAAGGGGGCGGTTTCTGGAGGGTTTGGGGTTTTTTTTTTTTGCTTTGTTTTGTTTTTGGTTTTTCCCCCCATGTTCTTTTAGTAATACTTAAGATTCTGTGATAATAACTAGCTATATAAGGAAGAATAGGAAGAATACAAAAACATTGTTTTGCTGAAATTTGTGCGAGTTTTTATTAGCTATTCCTCTCAGTTTTAATATCCTCAGTCTTCCCTGCCATCTTCCAACCACGCCCAGGCTTTGTGCCAGGGGTCATTTCCTCCCTGCAAACACTGTTTTAATGTGAACGTTCATTTTACAGCCTCAGAAGAAAGAGGGAGAAAAAAATAGAAAAAGGGAAATATGCAAGAAAAGGAAGGGGGAAAAGGAGAAAAGAATGGGGAAAAGAGAGAGAAAGAAAATTGCTTGTATTAAGGGTGAGTTAAGCAAATAACAGTTTAGCAAACTTAGAGGTGCTACATTTGCAATTTCTTTTTTAATTTTCTTTTGCTGTTCATGCACATAAAAGCACATTTCGCAAGAGGACAGTGAAAGAGCTGCGGCTTTTCAGGCCAAAGAAGATGTAGAGATTATGACGGTTGTCTCCTCACAATGACAGATGCAAGATCAACTGTGTCAGTTTGCTTTTTGGTCTATCAACTGTCTTCAGAAAGCATATTGCTAACAAGCATACAGCCCCTAGCTACAGAGAGAGTGCACCAAGGTTACATCTACTCTGTACAAGTACATTAGGAAACCTATTGTGTGTCTAATGTTCACTATATGCAGGCAGCACCAAGTAGGCCCATTTGAGATGAAAATGCTGTTTGTAAAGCAAAAATTCAGCCATGTCACAGCATTCTGTGCTGTGAAAGTTGCATACGAGTTTCTAAGGCCACTTACAACATACCTTATATCAGAAATCAGTTCCTTTCTTCTGCAAAACGCTAACTGACAAACTGAAAAACCTTATCAGCAAAAGCCACATTAGTTCTACCCATTTTAACCTCTGCTCTGCCAAAGCCCAAGGGCTTTTTTTGCCAGACCATACTGCAAAGTCTGCAGATACTTTCCTAGGGAATAGGATTTTTTGTTAAAGAGAACAACATTGAGCTCTAAATGGAGTATTTTGACATTCTTGACCATATGATCTTTATTGTACTATTAATTTTTCAATGTTTTTTTTTCCTAGAGATGCTATGATAGGTGAACTGCATAAACTGAAATAATAAGTGAGAAACATCACATCTAGTCCTCAATGTAGCTGCAGCCAAAATCATATTGTCTCAACCAAATCCACTAGTTTATTGT
Organism: Crypturellus tataupa; assembly: GCA_034781795.1. Classification (NCBI taxonomy): domain Eukaryota; kingdom Metazoa; phylum Chordata; class Aves; order Tinamiformes; family Tinamidae; genus Crypturellus; species Crypturellus tataupa. The sequence continues at coordinate 9,509,391 of JAWLRI010000673.1, forward strand.
AGTTTGAGTACTTAACTTATATTCATTGATTTGGACCTAGAATAACACACTGCACATACATTTTTTGAATGACTTCATATTTATACCTTAGACTGTACCTGTGTATAGTTATACCTTAGAGGAATTCCTCATGGAAAAAGACAACCAGAGGAGAGGCTAAAGTGAAACAGAGCAACAAAATAGAGCATAAAAAAGAATCAGAGGAAAGAACTGTCATGCAGTAAGAAGCAGAATAGGAGCATGCAGTTAAGCAAAAGCAAAAATAAAAAGGACCTACTACTAGCAAATATTACGAAGAAAAGGATATAGCTAGGAAAAAAGAAACAGATAAATTTATCCCAGTTTGCATCCTAGTTGGTTTTGACTATCCTTCTGACAGAAAGGGTTGAGATGCTTGACTCAGCAAGCAACATTATGGTCAGCACAAACTAGTTAATTAGTATATATTTAATTGTAATTAGATTTTCTAGAAAAAAAAATCAACTTTAAGTTTCTCTTTTCCTCTTCTATACACTTTTTTGCAAATATAAAACAAGCTTAGATTTAAGACATCCACTCTTGTATTGAGTCTTGTAATATGAACAATCACAAAGCCGGCAGTTTGCTTTTATGGGGAATTATGCAAGTCACACATTATTCACTGTGCAACACTTGAGCTTGATGAGCTTGCCATTACAGTAATCTTTACAAGTTCCAGTCTCCATCTCTGCTGCTGACAACTCATTCGAAATCATAGCATTGTGTACAGTTTAATGTAATAAAACAGGAATGTAAGAAACAGTAGAAAGGATTGCCTGCAGGAAATCAGAAAGGCAGGAATTTCACATCTTTAAAACATCTGTTGCAAGGGTTGTAGATAATTGTTGAAAATTCCCATGTTACTAGCTATTGAAAGATGCAAGACATCAGTGACTAACCAGATTCAATACACAAAATACCTATATTTCAGTAATGTTTTCAGTTATGTTTATTTCTGTTCAACCACGAAGACATCTCAGAGTGGTAACTGAGTTCAGTAATTACACCTGTTGGTTGTTA
>JAWLRI010000673.1:9514922-9537702 GCA_034781795.1 Crypturellus tataupa
TGAACCTTCTCTTCTCCAGACTAAACAGGCCAAGCTCGCTTACTCCTTCCTCATATGAAAAATGCTCCAGTCCCTTAATCATCTTTGTGGCTCTCTGCTGTACCCTCTCTAGAAGCTCAATGACCCTCTTGTCCTGGGGAGCCCAGAACTGCACCCAATGCTCCAGATGTGGCCTCATCAGAGCTGAACAGAGGGGCAGGATCCCGTCCCTCGACCTGCTGGCAACGCTCCTCCTGAACAGCCAGGATCCCCTTGGCCTTCTTGGCCACGCAGGCACACTGCTGCCTCATGGTTTACCTGTTGTCAACCAGGACTCCCAAATCCCTTTCCACAGAGCAGGTCAGCCCCTAATCTGTACTGGTGCGTGGAGTTATTCCTCCCCAGGTGCAGGACCCTGCATTTGTCCTTGTTGAACCTCATGAGGTTCCTCTCTGCCCAACTCTCCATTCTGTCTAGGTCTATATAATACCTATGCAGGATCAGCCATTACCACATTCTGCTAAGAGCTACTGAGATCCTGAAGGCACTACATCCTAAATGTGAAGGAAAGCTTGCAAAAGCAGAAAGCACCATTTTATAACCAGGTTTATATACTGTGCTATATCACAACTTTTTCCTCTTAGTAAAAACAGAAAGCAAGGTAAAACATTTCAAATTCTAAAATAAGTCTACAGACTATCCTAACATTAAGTAGAGACTAAATTCATATCACCAGTGTTGATCAGAAGGAAAAGCAGCATTGCATAATATGTGCTAAATATCCAGATGATTATTTATGAAGTTCATTCATGCAATCTCACAAATCATGACAATCATATAGGCTCAGATAACATAGGATTAAATACAGTGGCATGTGTAGTAAACAACCAAGAGCCCTGAATGTATACTTTCCAATATATCTTTAAAGATCTATGTAACCTAATGATCCTGAATATACAGCAACTCTCCAAAATGAACTATTTTTATTATTATTTCTAAAATACCTAGCACAGAAGCTGATCTTATTCTGTAAGTTCAAGTGAAACTGTCACTTGCATATGCCTGCTAAATTTCATTTTGCACATAAAAATCATGGCTGTTTCTGAGGAAATCTGAAAATTATCCTTTTCCACTGTATCCAGCATTCATCAGTCACACGCCCATTCCCCTCATGTGCCCCTCTCTCTAATCAGTAACCAGCCACCTCCTAAGCATTTGGTCTGAAAGAGGGATTGGAAGGATGAGGAGATCTGAAGTGCCTGAAAGATCTGGTTCATATTTAAACAGAGAACTTTGGAGCTGATTATAATAATGGCTAAGAAATACATATCAGTAAGTGCAAAAAAACTAGAGTAGGGAAAGACCATATTGTTCCAACCTCCACTATTACATCTCTTTATTTGCTTTAGACACCACTCATGTTTATTCTTTGCTCCTCCCCTGCCTGCCAGCCTTCATCCCTGTGAAATACAGTCTCTGTCTTCATAGCCTCTCCTCCTAGTGCATCTGTTCCAGTCTCTTAATCATTTTAGTTATCAATCTGCAGTTTCCTTCCCTATTCCTTTTCCCTGAATTCCAGCTCAAGGTAAGTTTATTCTCCTATATGGGCAAAGTGGGAGCTTAATGTTCCTTTAGCTTTATCCTTGTAGTAAATAACTACAGAGGTGAGATGAGAGCTGCCTCAAAAAGGGAAAGCACTAGGGTAAGTTTCACAGAAGAATTGCTTTTTCCCAGTTCATATTAGTAGGCAGTAAAACACAAAAGCAGATATAATTCTCATAAGAAAGGCTGACAGCTCTTCCCAGGACATAGGACCTAAGCAAACCATGGAACATCTAAAAGATAGACTAGATTCCAATACGATGCAAAAAGGATTCAGGAGTATTCAGGAATATAAAAGTAACCAATGTTGTTATAAGAGACAGAGCCTCATATGGAGATAATAAGCTGGGAGAGAAAGCACAGGAATAGAAGATGATTGAAATGAAAATATGCAAGAATCCCAAAGAGAAAGGGCTCAGCTACACTAGCACAGTTTGCTAGTGGAGCTGAGCTGTCTAGCTGTCCTTCATGCCCACTTAAACCAACACAGGAAAATTTTTGTTGGTATAATTTAAACTAAGTAAATTTTATTAGCCTAGGGGGCTTGGGTTTTTTTCTGTTGTTTATCTGCATGACTGTGGGTGACATTTGAGTTATAGTTGAGGATTGCTACTTCAGTTTGCATAGAGGTGGGAGTGTTTTCATGTTCTAAAACAGCATAGTTATGTAGGAGAGGTAAACTTTTAAGTATTGCCCAAGCCTGAGATAAGGAAGGAAGACAACTTGCTTCAAAAGCTGGAACTAACAGCTAAGAAGGTAGGCTGGAGCTGAACGAGGAGATGACTCACCAAAAAAAAAAGAGAGAACGATAACAAAAGTATGTGTATTAATGTCAGAAATATCAGAAGCAGAAGGAAGAAAAGCATAGAGAACAGATTTTGAGATCTGATCAGAACGGAATGGCTGGAAACATTAGTAGGAACATCCATAAAGGACTTGAGAGGGTGGAAGACAGAAAGGAAGAAATCCAGAATGAGTGGGAGGAAAGACTCATTTGCAGTTGCGCTTTGTCAGAAATACACTAGATTATTCCTGTGATAGATATTTCTTCCACAGTAAAATGGAATTTCAGTGTATATGTGGCAATAAATGCATTCAAAACTATTTAATTTAATCAACAGTGATTGACTATTGACAGAATTTATTATGGGTCAAACCCAGCTATTCTTTCCCAGACAATATTCTCATAGTGGACATAAGTCTGTAGCCCACACAGACAGTGTGTTAGAAAACATGCAGAAAGTCTTAAAACTTCTTCAGGCATAACTTTTTCTTCAGGCATTTTTTGTGCATCACCTACTGCTCTGCCTATGAGAATCTGCTGCTTAAAAGGTCTATTCCGCCAGTCAGCCCCAGGAACTGGTATTAAAAGGAAGGCAGCAGCACTGAATGGCCCCTTAGCAATGCCCTACCATTGTTTTCACCGCAAAAACAGTATTGCAGAATGGAGGCAGGAGGGCTGGGGGGAGGAGGACCAAACATATGCAAAGTGCTTCCCATTAATGAAGAACCCATTTCCCTGTAAATAGCCTTACAGTGACTAATAAATGGACCATTATCAATAATGGAAAAATCCCTTTATTTGGAAGTAATGCAAATTTATTTTGAAAAGTGCTTCTGTAATACTGCAAGCTGACTGCTGAGCTGCTCCCATTTTTCTTGACAAATTTGCTACTTACGACTCTTTGCTAAAGCCAAGATTGTCTGATAGAGCTGCACCGTGACAGAGCAGGCCCAGGACTGAACTCATTTGCAGTTCCTACACACTCGCTGTGGAGGAGGACTATATCACTCTGCACTTTTGCTGCAGATTACCTTACCTATTGCTGAATAGCTATTCTGGCTGGTGAGCAGAGGAGCAACAAGAGGACATTGCTTCTCCCTGACCATTTGTTCACAGAGGGAATGACGGACGATGAGCCCCTGCTCTTGTCATCTCCATGAGTCATAATCTAAGAAGAAATGAGCACAGCAATAAAGGAAGTTTTTCAGTTCCTTTCCACTCCTCCGCACCCTAGCAAGGGTTATGACAAGCTAACCTTAAGTACTTAAATGAAAAAAATCTCAGTGAGTCAATTGTTTGTAAATAGCTCTGCCTTCTTTTGCATTTCATCTCTATGGGGGCTTTTTCCGTGTCAGCCTTATGGTATACTTCCTGCATTTGGATAAGTTTATTCCTCAACTTTCGCATGCAGCTGAACTCTCAGGAGCACAGCTGTAGGCTCTCTCTGGCCCCCTTACTTGGGGCCCAAAAACTTGTTGATGGACTTCAGTATCATCCTTCAGCAGCTGGAACTTTACTTTTGAAGTTTCGATCACTGAATGAGACAGCCATTCATTTTGTCCATCTCTTACCACTGAGATGTGTGGTTTCTCCAGAACTCAAATTAACTGCTGCAAATACACTTTTTAAAGGTAATAACCTTTCTGAACTCCCATTACTCTTAGCATCTAGGCTTTTATAGGTATTCTCAAGATAAAATGATGACCAAATGGTGTTGAGGCACACAGCAGCCTTTGCTCTTGACTGCAGATCTAATTCTGTTTCCCCACACCTCTCTCTAAAAAAAGCTGTTGAAATTCTGCAGTTTAAGCAGGCCCAGTTGCTAAACATATCCCCCTGGTTGGTTCATTTTCTTGCAGTAGAGCTACTTTCCGATTTCACAAGAGTTGACTCACTTTGACACAATGTTCCAAGATAAACACCCACGCAGTGCAACATTCAGACTTATTCTTTTCTCCACATATACTGGCACTCTCATCAAATATCACCTGAAGTAAAATCTTACTTCCCTCAGCTGAATCGAATTGCCTCCATAGATTCCCTTACAAATCTATTACAATTCAAAAAATTGCTATCAAGAGTTATTGTTAACTAATGTTACACTACTGATCAGTAAAGCTATGTTAATTTACTTGAATGTGAGCTGAAATTTTGACTTTAAAATATTAACAAATAATATATTTTAAGCATGCTTTTTGATAAAGAACGGTAACTTGAAATTCATAAAGCTCTCTGAATCCAGGTATGCTGTAGAAATACATGGCTTTTTTCACACAGTTATTAAAAAAAAAAAACAAACACACTATGAACGCTTTTCAAAACACAAATAATTAGACTGAGCATCAGAAAGAACAATGTTTAGCTGCCTTGCCAGAAATACTACATGGTGAATCACAGAAGTCAGAGTGAAAATACACCTAGATTCTTTTGAACAGTTCAAGACATCAGCAAAAATGACTTTTCAGGAAAGCAGGAATTTGTATATGAGGAAATCATTTAAAGAATCACACACAAAAAAAAGCTAAGAAAAAAACTAGGGGCATAGACAGATAGTCTGCATACATACTAAGAAGATAAATGCAGGCATTCTCACTGAATGCTATGAGCAGGGGTGAAAAGCACTAAGCATTATATAGACCTATATCATAACACATTATTAAATGCAACTCCGTCAGCAACCGAGAGTAGAATGCATGACAAGACTGTGCAAACCATGCAGGAACAAAGTAGAGGTCTCAGGACATGTTGTAAATGATTTCCTTACAGCATGAGTCCCCCAGCTTGCAGCAGCAGCAATCAGTACGACTACTGTATTGTCAGAAAAACTGTATCCTTTCTACCTACAGTTTGTATTATTCTACAGTGTTAAATGAAGCTTTAGCTGGTTCATGATGTGCATAGTTATTTCTCCAGTTGGTTAGAAACCAATGTTTGAACACATCTGCAAGTTTGTCTTCCCTATGGGATAAATTATGCTCAGCAACACTCTGAGATCAGCGAACTAAGACTTTGATTGTCATGTTGCTGACATGCTAGAAATACAAATATCTCTTTGAAAACTATGACATCAACCCAAGAAATAAAAACTACGTTCTTCTTGCAAAGTTATTCAGTTCACCTGTGACATTTTTTCTTATTTATTCTTGTTTATTAAAACAGTCATTGAAATAACTGTTTTTAGACTATATATAACTTGCATGATGGAAATTCAAACTGACAGACATATGAGGACTGTGGAAGATGTGGTCCTCATGTGACATGACATCTTCAGCTGTACTCAATCATGTCATGAGGCACTTTTCCTAAGTTATTTTTGTTCAAAGAGAATGTCCCTGTCCCCCACAAATAGCAATAGTCAAGGAATCTCCAGGTGGTCATGGTCAAGATCACAACAGCAAGCACTTTCTACAAGAATCTAGAACCTTTTTTACAAGACATCAACTTCAATGGAACCCTTGATCATCAGTTTAGTAGTCTATACTTATGTCTGACTGCACAAGCCTATATTTTAACTTATATTTCAATAAAAGCTTAAGTAAATCCTCACTTTTAATAATACTGTATAATGCTCTTAAAAAAATTTGTGTCAGTTCCAAAAATCACTCAAAATAAGCTATTGTTCAATAATCTTATCTCAGTGTGCACGTGTCACAGTCATATATATTAAGGATAGAGATACAGGAAGAGGGGACGTTGACAAAGATCTTACCCTAGTTGGTTACCTACCCAGGAATTTGTATGTGAAAGGCTAGACTTTTGGGATCTGGGAGAACACTGATAAAACAGACAAAAGCAAGGAAAACAAAACTTTCTACTTACACTTTTACTCCTGCCATGAAGAGTGCAGGTATTCTTGTTCATGATGACTCTGTCACTAAATCCGGAGTGTTGTGTGAGTTTCAAAGTAGATGTCTTTTACTTCTGACCATTCAAGGACCAGCTGTTACGCTGAAAGAAAATTAATTCAATTAGCATCAAGGTCTTTGCTTGTTGCTTAACATCCAGGTATAGGCTGCTGCTTCACAGTACATGAAAGTGGCAAATATTCATAACACACCACAGATGTTTCACGTTTCACTAAACCATATAAAATAGTAAGATTGAAGCATATAATCCACAAAATAAGTACATCTACTAACGGTGGCTGTTTTTCAGTCGCTATCAAATGCACGCCAACCCCCAAAATTGCACAAAATTGCAGACATTTGAGGCACAGCTTTCTGCCATGGAAATATAACTAGATATTGGCTGTTGTTTTTCATAATGAAATAGACCTTATCTGGTATTAGCCAGTTTCTTGGTCTGATCTGCAAGACATCTGTTAATTTGAACACAATTCAGAGCACAGACACATGCTACATCCATGGGAAGAAAGTCTGATAGAGTAATTTTCAAATCTAGGTGCCTAAGGATGCTTAAACCAGCAGTTGAGTACTTTTATATAGGTGTCAGAGTTTGACAAATTGGCCTTTGTATTACAATAATAACTAAGCATAAGCCCTGACTACTGATAATGACACGGCACGGTAGCTTTGAAAGCCAGCATTCATCAGCCTCTGGGTAAAGTGCAGAACAGTCATCACAGAAGAGCACAGTTAAAGGGAAATTCATATGGCTCTAGGATGAGGCAGCTGAAAGCTTTATATTTTCATGTGGGCCAGGTACATCTTTGCAGACACTTTTCTCCTTAGCTCCATCAGCCACAATGAGGCAAATAGCAATTTCTGACCAATGGAGCTTTCTAGAAAAAGTTCCTAATGTAGACTCAATAATACCACCAAAATTACTGATATGGTTTATTTCCTCATGGGCAGCCACATCACAAGTTTTACAGGTACAAGAAATATTTTGCTAGGTTAACTAATACTACAGTAATTTTGCTAAAATTGCTGAACATTCTATCTATCTGAGAGCCTTTGAAGTATATAATTTGAAAGATCATTTATCATCATGAGAAAATAAACCAATAAATGTTAGTTCTATATTAAGAGCAAAATACATTCATGCAAATATGCACACACACAGGCGTATCTCCCACCACTACACACACAGAACATCATGAGCTGAGGTCCAAAAGCTGGGCTTTGCTTCCCAAGCAAGACTCTCATCTCGACATAGGAGCAGGCCTCCAATACATTATCCAATGTTTTGATTTATTTTCTAAAACTCGATCTATATATGCAGAAAAATAATACATATGTCTTGATTATTTATATAGTTTTTTATAGGCAACATACAGTATCAGAGAAACAAAGTCAGTTGTTGAGAAAATGGCCAATATTTTTCTTACAAGATGTATGTGCACACACACATGCTACTGTGGTGTCTTCACAGTTAAAAAAAATATGGTATTTAACTTGCTATTAATGATACTGATGCACTGAAAAAAGCAAATATGTGTATTGCTTATGCACACAGGTTTTTTATATGAAAAAGACATAAGAACCACTTCAGTAACCTAGAACACAGTTCAATAAACAGCACACAGGACATGATCAAGAGACCACAGAGGGGAAAAAAAAAAAAAGACCTTAATGATATATGTTTCTTAACATTACTTTTTATATTTTACATAGCTACAGGACAAAAAGAACAAAAAAATTAAATAAATCTAGTCTCAGTTTCAACATTGTAGTTTTAGGTTAAAAAAAAAAACCAACAACAGGAAAAAAACTTTCCTACCTATCACCTTCCCTCCATCCTCCTATCAAATAAAATCCTTGGGGAAAAAATATATAATTGAATTTGTGGGAAAAAAAAGTAAAAGAGAGAAGGAAAATAAGATACTAGAATGGCAAAATCACAAACTAAGGTACTTATGAACTTACCTCTCAGGCATAAAAATAGTTAGATGCATCACTCCACCTAGGGATTTTTTCAAATATTGGTAATTATTTGAAGACCAATTTTCCACCATCAGTTCTCAAAATCTTAAGAGTGTTGATATTTGGCCCTTAGAGATTACATTGAGGTGCAAATATGATCAAACCATGAGCAAACAATTAGAAAACAGAAGTTATTCATAGCGGAATTTACGTAGGATGCTCTCTATTCCTTAATTTCACCATCTTTTCTCTGAGCCTTAATAATTACTTCTAAAACAGAAACTGTCAAATACAGAACATCAAAGAAAGAAAAAAGCTGGTAGCTTTAATTTAAAACACTTTTCTGAGCCTAAATAATAAACCTGAGAATTTAAGTCCACTCCACGTCATCCAGACACATGTCCTCATACACATTCATTACTTAGCTGTTAAACAATAAAGGCCAGTTTAAATGCACATGCTTCTATCGGGTTATCCCTGTTACAGGATATATATATTTTTCTGAATAGCTTCCGGGGTGACATGACAAATTAGAATAGTTTCTTGTTTCTAAATTGAACCAAAACCAGAATACAAGCAGAACATTATCATTCACTTCAGGAGATTACAAGAAACTAGAGGAGGGGTGGGGGGGGAAGGAAAAAAAAAAAAAAGAGAGAGAGACAAGTATTAAAAATTCAGCTAGATGTTCAGCTGAACATACTCGAGGGTGAAGATATCTCTATGTAACATCTCAAAAAACAAAGCAGCGCACACACTCTCCTGTTTGCCAAGTAGCCTTAGATTCTTTTCATTTTATTATTCGATTTAATATTATTATTTACAAGTCAGTCATGAAAAAACTGATGTATTTGCTGTTTGTGTATAACTGCTGCCCATCTACCATGTTCTATGCATAGAATGAACATCAGCTAAGTGCAAGATGTGCCTTCCAGCAGGAGTCTGATCTGCAGGGACACATGCCATGTTTGCCAATTCTTGGCTAAATTCCTTCATGTTAGGTACTCATCTAAACCTGAGAAAAGGGACCACCTTTCTAAAGTCATTTTTGGGAGCAGACTACAAGCAACTATCAAGATTATGGTGCTTTTTAAATTTTATTTTATTGTTATTTAACTCAATTCCAGACCCAGACATCAGAGTAACACATCAGAGTTGTATCAGACCCCTAGGCTTATTTTTTTTTCTTTTGATTACAAACACAAGAGTTACAGGTTATCATTTGACAAGATTCTTCATTTAGGAAAACGCCTAAAATCACTGCCTAAAATCTTTCCATGCAAGCTGTAACAAGGCCTTAAGATTAATCTTGATCCCTGTTGCCACCCAACATCCCTACTCATGAGTGAGATGGAGAACTATTAAAGTGTATCTTTGACATGGCTCTATTTCTGAACAGTTCTGGGCAGAAAAGGCAGCCAATATTCTTTCAGTTAAAAAGATGGAAAAACAAACACATCATCACAGGGGATTAGAGATCTGTTGAATTATCTACCTGTCTGTCTCATCTGCCATAAGGGACTTGACATTGCTCTGAGAAGGTTTGTTGTTTACAGATTTTAATCTCAAAGACAAGCAAAGCACAGTCCCTCTGCAATAACCGCGGATAAGAAACCAATAGGCCCCAGGTTCTCTCCATGGTGTATATGACTCATTTAGTGACCAAGACTGATTCTGGAACACTTTAATGTTGGTTTGTTTAATTTCAGTTGGAGATGATGTTTAGGGATGTTGCTCTTTTCCAACCCAGCAAGAGCACACAAAACAAAACAAACAAACAAAAACCCAGAAACCCGAAAAGAGCAAAGGTCCTCCAATGAATCTACAAATCACATGGATAATACTTTCAAGAGCAACAGACTGTAAATAATCTAGACAAGTGGAAGAGACTTACAAAAGAAAGTCAGAAGCATGAGGAGGACAAATGTCCCAAAATCTGAAAGCATCTAAGTCCACCCTCTTCAGGGTGGACATATAATAAATTTCTATTTGTCCTTTCTGTACTTAGCATGAGAATGTATTTCTACGTATACAGTGTTTTTCGTCACTGTGAATGAAATCATATAGAAAATTTTGACTAAGACAAGAAACCTACATGTAAGAAAGAATTATGAGAAAATATACTTCAATATTCAAGACTCAATGTGGTTTTATCACTCTACTGGCCATTTATTTCTTTCATTGTTAGGTAAAGTCTGACCCAGAAATCTTTTAAACTTGACTAGCTAGATTTTACTCCCCTTCACTTAATATCACACATTTTCCATGTAGTCTGAGTTTTGCCAAAGAAATCATGTATTTCTTCAGTAAGGACCAACCTAAATAAAGTGCAAATTAATGTCAAAAAAAAAAAATCCATTGTTCTAAATAAAAAGAATATCTATAAACTGATGTTGACAATTGAATGACAGTACCAAAACCTCCAGTATTTTAGTTATTTTAGAAAAGACAAACTTTTTAAAAGTGAAGTAATAGCAAATAGAATGTATATGATATTTATTTGTTTATGTTCTTTTAAAAACATAAATAGTGTGAGCATTCCATGCCCTCTACACTTGACAAAAGTTAGAGCAAGTGGTCATGAAACTTATCCGGACTGTCAAGAGGAAGAAAAGCTTATCATTTCTTCCCTTACAGCCTCCAAAGTATATTACTAAATCAATATTTCAGAATTCTCAGAGTTCTCCAAAGAAATACATTGTGTATAATATTAACATATCTGAAGGCTTCATAAAAACAGCATTTAGGAATGACAAACACTATTTTTTCACAGTTGCTTTTATTTTAGTGCTTCCTTGAAAATTCCTGTTAATTCAGTAACTTCTGTTAGGATCAGCAACAGACAATGTCAACTTTTGTTCACCTGGAGAAAATGGCAAATTTGTTATTGGATTAAGGCAATATCAAAATATCATTTCAGTAGAACATACATGAACTCATCACACTCACAGAAAAACTAATTTTGACCATTTTCTTTTATTTTCAAGAAGAATAGTGCCCCTACAAGTATTAATCTTAAATCTGCCCACAGGCTACCAGACTTGCTCAGCTAGGAAACAGTTAACAACCATACGTACTCTCTCCAGCAATTAGAACACAAGAAATGAAACTTTTCTGAGACTCTCTGCAACTGCTACAAGACAATTTCCACTTTTAAAAGTTCCTTAAAGTAACTTCTACTTTTAAAAGTTCCAAAGTTCCTTGCTATAACAAAGGTATTGATACCATGCAGTTTTGCATATGCATAATGAAGGCTAGGTAGCATGATGCTGCTTTAAAAAGCCAACAGAACACGACATGACCTCAATGGAGATGCTAAAGACAACTTGGTGGATTTTTTTTGTTATTAAGTGTGACTTCCATCCCTACAGACATAAGTGCCCATTTCTTTCCAATGTGGAAGACAGGCCCTGGAGCTGAAAGATATGAAAGTTGGGTAATTGAGTCAGGTGTTGAGCCCGGGAGGAAACAACCAAGAAAAAAAAATGGAAACCCTATAATCATTTTCATTACATGCACGTATAATGTCACTGGGCTGGAGTTAGACAAATTTTCTGGTTTTATATATTTTAAAAATATTATTTAGGGTAAAAATATTTCTACGAACTATATTTTTCTAAATGCTATATATTTGATAAATGCATTTATAAACACACACACCAATATGAGTATTTTACTGGTGTTAATACCAAGTACTCCCAGCCAGGCACTAAGGCTGCGTCAGTACCCGGAGTTATAAGAAAGAATGAACAAAACAAGAGAGCTCCTTGTCAAAGTCTCTGCAGCCCTGCTTCACATATAAGGCTAATGACCAAGGGCGATCACAAAAAAAGTAACATGCGCTCACCCTTGACACACTGGGAATAATATTTTTTTTTATTTTTAATCAAGTAAATATTTCCTACTTTACACACACACACACATATATATATATACACATATATATTAGTATATATGTAAACATACAGTCCAAGCTGCTCAGCTGTCCTGCTAGGAGAACAACAAATACAAATGTGTTGCCCTAACTTCGACCAGATGCAACATTTACTTAAGTGCTTCTGAGCATCGAGCTCATATCGCTGTCTACACTTTTGTTCCCAACATATCATTTCTATGCACTTAATCTTCAGCAAGAGCTCATACTGGAACTTTAAGCTTGCTGCCCATGATGACCCAACACATATTAGTTCACATTTAATTTCAAATTTCATCTGCTATTTTCATTACATTCAGTGTTTTGCAATTTGTCAATGCCCCAAATAACTTGTACACTTTTTCACCTTACTTTTCACTTCCTCTCCTGAATCATTTTAGTTTGCTGAAGAGCAGCAAGCTCTGCTCTGTGTTCAGTTCCACATTCAGAGTGCTAAATTCAGATTTAATTCCTGAGCCCCCTTAGAATTCTTCTGTCCATTGTCCTTCTTCATGTTACCTATTTCATAATATCACCTATAATGACTTAAATTTAAGAATTTCATGACTTCTAGAAGGAAAATTCTGTCATAAGAGCCTCACCAAAACCTCCTACACTAAACCTTTGCTAAATGATCCTTTTGTACACATTATCCGTCTCCTTTCACTGTGTCTTCGTGATCCTGAAGAGATTTATTAACACATTTTATATTTTCATACCTTTGTTCCTATTGTCTTTTCGGACTATCTCATGACATTTTACGTGTAGCTTCTCAGATTTTATAGTTTATTATTTTTCCCATTTGGATACAATTTAAACTTTTTGAAGGATGCCTTTTCTTCCAAGAGCTGTCTTTAAAACTTTAGGAGCTTGCTTCACCACATTAGCTTCCTTTGTTTCTCCAAAAGTAGAAACTATATAATCATATTGTCCCAGTCATATTTCTTAGGCTTCTACAGGTTGTACAAAAGCAATTTTTTAACAGAAGTCCATCCCTTCCGAAAAGAATTCTGCTATTCTAGAAGTATAGACGCCTATTTCTTGTGCTTTTTTCTCATTTGTACTGAAACTCTTCCTCTGTGCTTCTGCTTGTTCTTCTGTATGCTGTATAGAAAATATAACAGAGAAGGTGATATATTAGTTCTACAACTTTTGAATTCTCCTTTTGCAGAAAAGTGTTCATGCTCCCCTCATTTCATAATACAGTTAAGAAGGGATAGCAATAGTAAGCCATTTCAGAGTAAAGTGGACATCTTTCCTTTCTTTCTATTACGTCCATTACAATCTTCTGTTAAGAATTTATTGATGCTTTTACTGTATACAATATTCTTATTTGATATTTCTGCTTAAAAATGGCATTGTACCTAAAAGTTGACATACACTATCCTCTTTAAAAATGATTTAACTGCCAATGTCATTAATTTGCATTCTGTGTTGCCCTACTGTACTATTATCAAGTAACTCACTGTCCCCTTCAGCATATTATTTTTCTTTTCTTTTACAGGCAGCTCTTCCTCTGCATCTCATAGGGTTATCATTTTTAAGTACTCTATGTCTTCTTTTTCACCCATCCTAATGAATAGAAGCCATTCCTTCTGTTCATGTTTAATACTGCATATATTTCTTACTTTTTATAATGCATTAAATCCAATGAACCCCAAACTACTTCAATCTATACTTTTGTCATGTCAAGGTACTTTCAGAGGAACAAGTCCAGCATGAAGCAATATTGAGGCAACCAAGCTGAGTTTGGCTCAGCATCAAAACACGTACCACATTGCATATAAATGCCTGTTTACAGAGAGCTGTGTGAACTACAAACCTTGAAACTTGCTATGCAAGGCTAACAATTGTGCCATTTAAGTACCATGTTTATGAGTATGAACTCTTCATAGAGGTGAGAGTTGAGAGGTGAGAGTAGATGAAAACAATTGTAAAAAGCTAGAAAGAAAACATTTAAGTGCAGTAATTTGTTAATGTTGTACCTGGATATAATTTTGTCACAGCACAGAACAAAATCAAAGCTGGCAATTAACTTGAGAAAACAATCTCACTGGTTATGATTTTAGTATTTTTCTACCCAGTAATGAAATGCATAGGTAGGAGGCACTGGATGCTAGACAAATTCTTTAATGTGTTTGTCTGGAGGACTCTCCTGTTTTATATTCTTATCACATGTCAATGACAGTCAAGGTCAACTGGTTAATTCCTAGTTTGGAAACTCTAAGTACATAAATATTACACTGACAAAGATCTTGGCTTTCATAAAATAAGATAAACTCATATCACTTCATTTATTTAAATTATACCACAAATGAGACACTTGTTAATCTGAAATTACTTATAGTAAGTAAAAACTGTTTTTATGCTTCACATACTAGTTTTAAAAATGAAAGGCTATTATATAGATTAGACTGCAAAGATTTTTTAAAAATATGAATTTGCCATTCTTCTCTCAACTAAATTCAATCAAAAAAAGATTGGAGCTAGAAATAGTTTGCTAAAAATGTTACTCAATGTTTCAAAAAAAAATACAATTTTTGTTCAGAACAGTAGACTTTCATTTCACAAGGAATTTCATTTTTAATTATATTGACAGTCCATGTCTATGAAGCCCACTTGCTCTAAATAAGAGGGATTAATATGATCTAAAAGAAAAACAAATTTAGGAATCTTCACAATATAGCTCAAATACATGTTTCTGCTTACTCAAACTTTCTATTTGCTACAGAAAAAAAAGTCCTGGGTTAGAAAAAAAAAATCTTGTGACTAAGTATACAAGGGGCACTTGAGACATTTTTCAATTTGAGATAAGAGAAATTTAATAACATAGCTGTGTCCAAGTTTAAAGTACTATTTTGAATTTTATTCTATCTTTATATCCATCCGGACAGCAGCTTTCACAAATATAGATAGCACAGGCTTCATGATATCTTAACTTTTCTAATCTTTTCAGCTGTCAATAGGATTTTTCTTAGATCATTCATGACAGATTCCAACACAAACATCTAGTTTTGGATACAGAAGTTATGTATCTAAAAGTTTATTTTTGCAAGTCAATAAAAAGTCAAAATACCATTTGTTTAATTGGATTTTTCCTCCTTTTTTGACAGGAGAAAGCACAATTGAGAAGCAGACTGAGGACTCAGTTTTGCTATATTTCTTGTTTTAAAATGTCTCCTGCTTCTTTCAGAACTTTCATTTTGTAAAGAAAAACAATTCTAATGTGACAAAATAATCACCAAAGCCACAAGAAATAATCGTCACTGAGATTAAAGGCCCCTGACTCTCAAAGCCACAAGTTACCTACTCGATATAAAAAAAATGAAAGATCATAAAGAAAAACAAGCAGGCTTCGACGTAGAGAGTTTAAGCTTTGAAAAAAACTTTTTAGCTACAAATTACATGCCCAGACTTGCTGTTCAACACATAGTAAAGAATTTAAACCAGAAGTTGTAAGCAGCTCTAAGTAAGCAAATTATTGAAGAAAAGACAAGTTAGATGTAAACTGGGAGGCTATGAACCTTTGGTACAGAAAACCCTCTGCTGAATTTGAGATTATCTTCATGATAATACTGCCTCTCAAACAGAAGAGTCACCATTTCTTTTGGTTTTCACCTTTACTCAACTAGCCAGAATACAGGTCATGTGGGCTCAGTTTCATCCCCCGTCTGCTTGGAAAGAGGCACCCTACACATGGTACAAGACAGGGCTCTGGGATGCATCTCCTCTGCAGCTGCATAGTTCACTACAAACGAGCATCCAGACGAGCAGAAATTGGTACTCTGTACATTATCAGGAGACACCAAAGAATTGCAGTTAGTACATCTGCCAAATTGCAGAATATTGCCTACTCTAAGCACTAGTTTGGAATAAACGAGCCTTGTTGAATGTTAAATGAGAACAAGTAAATTCCCTTACATTTTTCACACAGAGCCTGCATTGTGATCTTCAGGAAGAACCTGACATTCAGCATGTGTGCTGGCTGGCTTACTGCGTGAGAACTTGTTCACTAGCCCATAACCGAAGAGCAATGACTAGATTAATCCTCACATGTGAGAGAAATGCTTAGCCTGAAAATCTAGGCATGAAAAATTTAAATATCTCCTACAAGCAACAAGAACAGAAATCCACATTAGAAGTCTAGGCATTAAAGACCCTTTACAGACAGAGCTCTTCTAAGCCACCTACATTCCCGAGCTGAGGATATGAAAGCAAGCAGGATGAAGGAGCGCAGACTCCTGCACCAGCCAGTGGAACCTGCTGCACTGCTCCGGCAAACAAACTGGAGCTTGTCCTTCTGCCTGTCCTCGACCTTTCAGAAAGGTGTGTTTTTCCAGCTGAGAGAAATGTCAGGAGTTGATCTTAATAGGTCCCTTAATGTCATGATTAATCCGAAATACTGAAGATCCTTATACGAGGAAAGCAAACGTGTTTGTCAGTAAAGCCTCTAAACTCATGTCTCTTAATAGTGGAATAATGAAATAATAAAATATATGATTGAAAAATTACATCAGGCACAGAGCTAAATTTATTTTTCAGTTTTGGCAGCCAGTTTGGCCCATAAGTAGGTCCTCAGAAAGTAAAGCAACTATCTTTAGCATTGCTCATTGCATTGCCTAGTAGTGGATGGAACCAGCCCAAGGCAACGGTAAACTGAATTTTAAATTCCACAAGTCTAGGTTTTCATACTACTTTCTACATTACCCTTTTATATTCAAGGTAGGAATAATCTTACCGTCTATTTTGCTCTTCCAACATATATAATATTTTTTTTTAGTCCCTCCTTAAATATAAATCTCAGTGTTCACTATCACTGAGTCTTCTGAATATTGCCTTCATTTCAGGCAGTAATTTCTTACAAAACCAATTCTGCAATCCTGCTTTGTGTGCTGTTTAGTATTAAATTGTTGGCTCCAGCAATATAACAAAAATCTAAACTTCTTTGGAAATTTACTTATAAAGTTAACTACTGTAGAATGCACAGTTTTAACCACAAACTTATTCTGAATCCTACTATTTTCTTTTTCAGAGCTTAGTATGAAAACAGATCTGTGATGGATGTCACATTTAAGCATTTTCATATAGAGACATAAACACACACAGTTGCCTGTGCACAAACACACACATTTTGCTATACACATGTTTATGATAAGTGGGAGCCAGAATTCTGAAATGCAAACAGAGCTGTCTCACTATTTGATTAGAATGTGATTATTTACATGACTATAATCACTTAATCTTAGTGAACTAAAATCATTTACATGACTACAACAGATACTTTAAAAGAAGACAGGAAAAAGAGAAAAGAAAAAAAAAAACACCAACACTTATACCTAACACAGATTGAATTCACAGCCCCCAAAAACACCTGAAAATGATATAGAACCTGATACTATTTAACATAGAAGAAAATCTTTTCATATATTATCTACATTATATGCACTGCTAAAAGCTTTTTAATTATGCTACTTCTGTCACAAAACACATAGTTTATATGGCATATTTGCTTTAACAATTGAGAGAAAAATATTCATTATATCCTTCTTTCCTCCCAGGCTATAAGATCATCGTGCTAATAATCTGACTCTTAAAAATAAATAAATATAAAGTAAATGTTAAACATAAGCTTCCAAGAATTGGCTAGGAAGAGACTTTTCTTTGTTTCATTTCTCTCTTCCCAAAACAAATCCACTCACTAGCCACAAAATATAAACAGAAATTAGAAAGATATTACTGGAAAATGGAAACCTAATGCCTCCTAGTAACTTAAAGCCAGAATTTCGGGGCATTTTTTACTTTAACAAGTCCAAGTAATTTCAAAAAACAGCTTAAGTGGTAAGGTTTAATTCAACTCTATTATATACACTATGATGTAAAACTAAAAGAGCACAAAGGAGAGAGTATACCAGAGGGGAAAGAGAACCTGTTCTCTAACAGCTGTAATTTATAGATAAATTTAAAATACATGCATATCTAAATCCAAGAAAAGCAGTTCTTAATAACATTACAAATATTTCTGGCTTTGCAATTTAAGGAATATTAATATGTATGTCTTGACTCAGAAACAGCCAAAATACTTCTAAAAGGTGACAATAAACTGTCTTTGACATATTCAAGAGTATGTAAAACACAAGGAATATTTTCTTCAAATTTAAAGAAATGCCAGGTGTTCACCTTGACCCCCTACTGTATCATCTTGTCCCATGTAACACCAAGTTACTCTGTTACTGACACAGGTATTTGGGGGAATAACATATATTGAGACATATATTTGCAAGTCCCTATTTGCTATGATCACTATTAATCTGCATTTCAGCTCTTGCCCTCATTTGTTTGGTAAACTGCCATAACTTAATTTTCCTTGAACTTGCCTCCCAAGAGATGCAATGGCCAAGACCACTGAAGTCTGGCTATTTAAAGTTCACTGTTTTTCTTTGGCTGTTCTCTTTTTTTCCCTTAAAAGCACAATAACTCCATCACTTTGACACAAGTTATACCGCATTTTATCAAGAAAATCTCACTGCTTGGACAGAATTCTTCTAATTTGTATTTTTAGCTTTCAATAATGGGAAGCTGTAACAAAAATATTAGGAATTAGATGGTAATTGCCTTGCTATATTCCTTTCTCAAAAGATTTCCAGGAAATCCTGCCTACCACAATTTGCAGTGCTTTGAGTGAAACCATTATTATTCACAAAAGCACAGACCTGCTATTCCAGGTTTGCAGGGGTGAAGTGCACAAACAGAGCAGTGATTTTTTTCCTCCTTTAAATACCATCTATGGACTTTCAGCACATCCCATTTCTTCTGCATTCTGAGTTCTGGACCACGCACACACGCCTTTGATTTATAGAACAACACGTGTCTTCCTCTTATCTGTCCTTCCTATTATAGTAATATTCCACTCAGAGAAGTTATCCCACAAGTCTTCATTACGTCAATTAAGTCGTAATGCCAATTGTGTATTAAGACTTTCGGCTCCTCTTGCGTGTTCCTCATTCTTCCTGTATTAACATCCAGACATTTCAGATGTCTGGCTGGTAGGAAGGAAGAAAAGAAATAAGCAAAGGAAGACAAGAAAACAACAAGATGATAATTGCCTTAGTAGTAAAGATTTCACAAATTTCCCCTTAAATACTTTCAAAAAGTCATTTTTAATCTCTTAGCTTGTTCAGTTGTCCTTTGATACATAGCAAACTTCTGCCTGGAATCTCTCCAGCCATCCTCCTTCACATCTGGTTTATAACTGCAAAATAGCACAAGCTCCCAGAGCTCTCAAACTTTATTATAGCATACTCATTCAAAATCAAGTTTTTCAAAGGGGTTATTCCTGTCTCTGCAGAACTGAACACGACTAGAAACATTTATCTTTGCCTATACCCAAACTGTGAAGTAAAGAATAGCCCTGATTTGTGCTGAATAACTGTGTTCCTTATTTTAAAAATTGAAGTAAATAAGAAAAATATCCTTTCACCTTTGCCCTGTGTCCTCAGATTGGATACAGTTAATTGTGGCAATACCGTGCTGATATCAATCAAGCCCAAGTATACAAGCATGTCAGAGATGTAGGTCTACTATGTACAGTGCAGGATTAACAAGCAAAACTTCTTTTTAAACTTCTTTTCCCTAGTCTTCTTTTAGTGGATCTCCATGGTTTCTGTAGCATAGAAGGCAGAAATATGACCAGATATAAAGTATAGCAAGTGCTACTACAGGTAGAAAACAAGGTAGGTGTAAAAGTAGACAAAAATAACTTATGAAGAGTGAAAAGGACTTCTTTCAAAATAGATAAAACCTATTCAAATTCTGGAATATATGCTGAAAGATTATCTAAAATGCCATTTGAATGAGTGCAGAATTGAAAGAGCATAGGTGTTTTGATGATGATTTGATGAAAAACACATTGCAGAACTTTTTAAGAACCAAGTTTCTGCTTGCAAACTGAAATTACCCCATTTGTACAGAGAAGGTAGTGAAAAACTTTCAGGTTTTACAATTAAAGAAAAACTTTCATGAGAGGATCAAGTTTTTTTTCTGATACATTTAAAACTACTTTTCAAAAAAAAAAAAAAAAAAAAAAAAAAAAACCAGAAAAAACACCCTTCTTTAGTTTCCTTCTTTAAACACATCAGGAGTCAATGAAAGGCAATACCTCCCTTAGAGACTTCCTGAGAAGGAAAAGAGCCTGGAAAGCTTTTTCCAGTCCATGTTTAGCACACACTGCTTTCTCTAGGAAAAACACTCCTTGAATCCTTTACCAGTCACCAAGTCATTTTTCAGCTTCCACAAAACACATTTTACTAAGCAGGCAAATCTCTTACAGGCTGATGGACAAGGCAGTGTCCTCCACCTATAAGCACTATATAAGTGCCTGCAAACACCAAAAGGTGGTTTCACCATCCCTGAGAACATCTTTTCTTCACAAATCTTTGCCATAACTTTCTCAGATCTGAACCTGGATAGGAAACAAAAAGTTACATGAAGTTTTATGTCTTGGGAGTAAAACCCACTCCTTATAAACCCACTCCAGATTTATAGTCTGAAAAATTGCTCAAAAACTCTGCAGATGTTCCTCTAAAAGTAAAATACAACTCAAATGCAATTCTGTTTAGACTCCTTGCATAACTCTTTCCCCTTATTATTATTCTTTTGTTTTATACCGCATTTATACTTGAGCTTGAAGTTAAGATCTTTTTCTCCACAACAGCTAGCCCCGCCACCGCATACCAAAAGCATCTGTTGGGCATCACTAGCTGATATGGAAACAAGAATAGTATCACAGTCAAAGGATTATGGCCAGAGTTCAGAGAAGGAGTAAGACCGGAAATTATTCACAGATGAAAGTTTACACACACACAAAAAAAAAAAATCAATAAAAAATAAAAAATAATCTAAATGCACATCTTTTAAGAGCAATATATAAATCATTCTACAGCATAACCTAGCCATTACCACTGTGTCTTTATCCTAATTGAGAAAAAATGCAGGTCACATCTAACCTAATCCATGGCCAGCTGTTAAGCTTTGATCCTCACAGTGAGCAGTTGAAGATGTTTAAGCAGTAAATTTAAACAAATTTATTTAAATTCAAGTAATTTCTTTGTTCTTACCTATATAATGGTGAATAATGAAGATTAAGCACAGTCAGCTAGGATGGAATTTAGCTAAGGCAGCGCTAATCAACCAAAAGGAAATAAAAGCAGCCATACAGAAGTTGCTCATATTATCTAACCAGCTTTAATTACTTCATGTCTATCTGTAGGCAAGGTGTTTATCTAGCAACTATCCATCGTAAGCCAAAGCAAACTCCAGTGGAAATGACTTTCTTGGAAATAAGTACAAACAGAAATGTTGATTCTTGCCATCATAAGCCTGCAAAACCCACCATTCCAATACGTACAAGACTGAGTTAAAAGTTCTGACAAAGAGAAGAGAAAACCAAACTATGGAAGATTTTTATTGGCAGAGGGAGACACACTTGCAGAATGAATACAGACAGCTTGTTTTCCAGACTCAAATTCTTAGTTAGCATCAGTCAGCTAGAAATCATAAAACCCTTATCTGAGACAGGCAGTCTAAATGCTTCTAGTTCAGAGTAAAATACAACAAATGGGCATGAGTCACTACTGCAAGTGATGCAAGTTGTATTGCTTTACCCTAAAGATGGGCTTAGGAGCTCTTATTCTGTTACTGCTCATCTCAACCGAGGTTGCACTTACTGTAGCAAAGTGATGACATCTTGTCCCTCCTTAGTCAAATATAGAATTGTACAGTCTTCTGTATAGAACTTACAGAACTGTGCAGAGCTGTATGCTAAGGGGTAGGATAACACAGTAAAGTGACAGAATATGCCTATTATAAGTAGGATTAGCATGAAAACTTCGGTAAATGTTTATTTACCCAGATATTTTCTTGGGTGAAGCACACCTCAACTAACAAACCGATAAATAAGGTCAAAATTTAAGAGCACAAGGATCACCACATTATTATATTAAAGATCCATCTAATACAATATTTTGTGTCTGGAAGTGGCAATGTCAGATGCCTACGGAGGAACATAAGAATATAGCAAGGATATATATATATATATATATGTAATTTTTCCAACCTATCTCCCTGACTCCAGCAACTTCCAGTTCACAGACATTGTGAGTCAAAGTAATGCCCTTGATACTTTGTTTACAATAAATTAAATCACCTGAAACCTCATTAACTGCATCAGCTAGTAAACTGCATTCAGAGAGATGCTAGTTTATCATGCAAATGTGTTTTAACTTCAAAGAAACAATAAGCAAAGATCCTTGAATTTTCACCATTTTATGGGGCAAGTGTTTATTTCACTACAATATATATCATTTTACAGTGCATGGATGAATAAAACATAAATGTCACTCCATTTCAGTTTATGGATTATAAATATAACTGCTAGCTTTCAAATGGAAAAACTTTGCCTTTGCTGAAGGGAAAAAAAAAAATGACCACAGCTTTATTTTAATAGATCAGCATACTGCCAATACTTACAGTAGATTTCCCTTTCATATTATTAAAAAGAGTCTAGAAGAAATGGGCAAACACAAAAGTCTAGAAGTTTTTTAGCAGATCTGAAGTAATTTATTTTTATTTTACTCGTAGAGATAAGCTAACACAGGATAGGACAAAAACAATAACCGACCA
>JAWLRI010000673.1:9537712-9581655 GCA_034781795.1 Crypturellus tataupa
AAAAAAAAAAAAAAAAAAAAAAGCATGGTTATGCAAATCCCACATGAACTTTTCCCTTTGTTTCTTTAAACAAATCAAAGATTCAAATACTCACTAATCTCTCCTAAAGATCTATACTTACAAATGGGAGAATTATTTTTAAGCTCTATTGCATAGGTTACTGAAATCTAAATATGCTATATGTCAAAAAAAAAGCTCTCAAACTTTTTAAGTCAAAATCCAAGTACTATGAAATATAGGAAATTCTGATAATGAAAAGTTATTAAGTTAGTTCTGCTGAAAGGTATTTGGAATACATCACATCTTTCTTTACCTGCGGAAGTCTACTTGCTTGATGATGAGCAAATAGGAGGAGAAAGCACTGAATATTCAATGGTTGCTTTTGAAGAAGGTTTTACTACTTTTTGTGAGACAGTATCTTTCTTTGATCTCTTTTGAAAGTTTTTCCTCATGATTGAGGTGAAGAGATTAAAAAACTACCACATGCCACCCTGAGAAGAGCAAAAAAGATACATATTTGCACATTCCAATGTAGGTTTTAATCTGATCAAGAGCACCGAAAGTAGATAGAAAACACTCTATATTCCATCTTTCAAGCTGGTC
This sequence comes from Crypturellus tataupa, assembly GCA_034781795.1. NCBI lineage: Eukaryota > Metazoa > Chordata > Aves > Tinamiformes > Tinamidae > Crypturellus > Crypturellus tataupa. The sequence goes on from JAWLRI010000673.1 coordinate 9,538,316, forward strand.
CACTTCAAGTAGTTAGGAGAAAAATAAGCCAACAGATTTTTATTTTCAGTCAGAAATTAATATTGACACTGTTAAACACTTCCTTGTAGCTTTAGGAACAAGCTAGTTAAAAAAAATCCAAACAGAAGAGAATAAAACCAGCATATCAAGTGGAAGTAGAATTACCATGTTGATAGGAAAAACTGAATGACAAAAAACACACACCAAAAACTTGCCAGTCTATGCATTCCCGCATAGTAACAGAGGCCTAAAAATCGCTATAATCCCAGGTGCACAACTTTTCAAGAAGAAAAAGAAAATTATGGTCGAAGAATGACAAAATGTCAAGCGGATCTCTCTCACAAACCATAACATCCCAAATCTTCAACCTGATCTGCTTTCTTTGCTGATAAACTCAAGTATAAAACAATATTAGAAATTCTTCTTATAAATACCAAAGGAGGGGTTGGAGGGTGGGGGAGTTTTTTACCTGCATCAATCAGTTGGGTGTCAAAACAAGACAATATGACCTCTGATACTCTGAAGTAGATAGCAGCTATTATTGGTGATGTGTATGGCTCTATTTTTGGATGAGCCACTATCAGACTTGCTAAATGTCATCAAGGAAGCAAGAAATTCTGAAACAAAATGCTTTTCATTCCCTTCCAAAACACAGAAAAGATTGTACAGTTTTGAGCAGCAGATAATCTGTATGCTGCAGGAAAACACTAAAACAATTGAGGTGTTTGCTTTTTTAAAAATGAATGTCTATGATAGTATTAAAAAAAAAAAGATATTTCAATACAGTCTTATCAGCTCTATGAACTTAACTGGAAAAATTCCAAAAGTCTTTAAAAAATTTCTAAATGTAAAAATCTTCCAAATACTCGCTGAGATAGTCCCCGTTTCTTTACCTCTAATTTAAAAAATTATAACTTATATGAATAATAAAATTGACAAAATAGCTGCAAATTTGCCTGTCCACATAGTCTGGACTAACAGATTACCCCAAAATAATTGTTATTTGAATGAGTTGTTTTCTTGAAACATCCAAGTTGATTAGTGAGACTAAAATGCTTCCACGATGGAGGCTCTATTGCCATTTTCAAAACCGGTTCAGCAACTGACTACCCCTCAACTCTGAAAAAAAATAGTCTGCCCAATCATCTGAATTGGTCTTGTTTCAGTGTTCAACCATTTAATCTCCTCATCCTTTCAGTCATCTCTAATCAGTTTGATTGAGCTCCTTGAGTCCTTTCATGACAGGTCATTTTGCCTGAACATTTTCTAATTTTTCCGTCATCCTTGAACTTCAGTCACCACGACTCAACACAACACTGCATTAACAGTTGCACCATTAGCAAATTGAAAGATAAATTTGTGTAGAAAGATTATTCTAACAGTCATCTTTTTACACACTTAGTCTTGCAGGCTATTTTAGCAACAACAGCTCAGCAGCAGCTGATTGCCCCATCATGACTCTCAGGTGTTTTATAAGTGGAGTAATTTTGTGTTATTAGCTTCAGCCTAATCAATGGGTCAAAAAGTTTTACCTTTCCTTTGCGAAAATCCATTTCAAGTCAAATAATCCATTGGATGGTCTCAGAATTTTATTCCATAGTGCACAGGTCAAAGTTTCCTTATGCTTTTTCTCCTGGTTATTTGGGGAATTACAGTATAAATCATCACCTTCCAGGTTAAATAATTGATCCTGGTCTACTGACAGAGCCGTGTATGAAGAGAGAGAGTTAGTTACACCAAAAGTCCAAGTGCAGTAAATATTTAAATACATACAACATCTGACCTGAATTGTTTTAATACGAAAAATTCAAAGCTGAGAAATGATTTCATAGGCAGAATTTGCTTCGGCCAAGCAACATCTCAGTACATAAATGTAATGTTCCCTGTTTCTAAAACATTCTCCAAGTGTTTCTACACAAAACAGCCATGTGTTAAAGCAGGCCAGAAACAGAAAAGCAAGCATTTTTCATACGAATAGCAGAAATGAATGCAAAATACCTAACTAGAGAGACGAGGTCTTAATACTTCTGAGAACCAAGTCCTGCAAGATTAAGTCATGGGTGCCTTAGTGCGTGCTTAAAAAAATAAATTTATTAATTAAAAAAAATAAAAATCAGGTATTTAACAAGAGATCCAAAAAGATATAAAAAGTATGAGGTACTTGCTGAAAGGAGGTATGTCAGATATTGGTCAGGACCCTGATTTTAGTATCTTTTTCTTGTTGTTCAGTAGCACTTATTGTGGCATTTTGAATGATCACAAGTGACCAAGACCTTATTTTTCCACTTCTATAATCTAAAAGTAATGTTTTCGTTGACACACTAAAAGTCTTGTATCCTTGTAGCCTTCTATTACTTTGTATAAGATTAGCATTAAGGCAGGCCTTGAAAGTTGATTTCCTACACAGCTCAGTAAGCTCTTTAAAAACAGTGTTGGAATTGAGGATCAAGGACTTGGTATAAGCACAAAACCCTTTTTCTTCTTCTTTTTTTAATCTCCTATTTTGCCCTTTTACCTGGCTGCAGAGCAAGTTTATGCTATCTGGTCAATATCCCAAGTGGTGATAGCTGCTTGGGCACTAAGTTATCATGCATATTAAAGACAGTTGGGAAAAGCTGGGCAGTTGTTGAGTGAAATCTTTTATTAGCACCTGCATTTGGAGGTCTCCAGAAGTTGCTAGGAGATAACAGCACAGATTGGAGAAAGACTCTGATCCAATGGATCAGATCAGGGAAACACAAGTGATAGATTTTCTCATGTTGTAGTGCAAAGAAGGTAGGCTCTGTGTCTGGAGTTCACACTGCAAACAAAAAAGGCAAAATACACCTACAAAGCCTGTGGGAGCATCCCCTTGCTGCTAATGCTGCTTCTTCTTCTGTTAGCTGGCTCCAAACCCAAACAGGCCACATTTGCTAAATGATCTATGGGAGAATTACAGGGGGAAAATATATTTCAACAATCCTGCAATTAAATTACACTTTGACAAAGACTCAATCGCACAACAACATGACCTCATGAGAAAAAATGAAAATTGACTGACTCATCAGCTAGCATGAAGAAAGAACCATTTACTAGAAAGTCAGCAGCAGTTCTTTAAATTAGGCATAAATCATTCTTCCCTTTAAAGGGCAACACACAGCTAGAGAGCTGCATTACTTCTGGAAGTTGTCCTGTCATCCTGTCAAGTGAACTCTATTGTATTTTGCTAGGTGTTCTCCTGCCACAACACAGGAGAGGAAAAAAAAAAAAAGAAAAAAAGCTGACTGAATGAAGTTACTTCTATCTGTGTGAACCTGAACAGCTCTGACTTCATGTGTAATCACAGCTATTTATGTTTATACCAAAAAAAAGGGGGACGGAAAATGATTTTTTTTTAATGATACATAACATATTTATCACTGAAAGATTTGTGTTCCTGAAAAATGCAGTTTATTTGACAAAAGAGACAGGGATGAGAGATAAAGGGCCTTGCTGGGCTAGTTCCCACCTCTTGTTACACACAGTCCCGCACACAGAGGTCACTGCTGCAGGGACCCCCCCAAACTATTACAGCCACTTCCAGTGATGCAAAACAAGGCACACGGCTGTGCAGAGAGAAAAAAATTACAAACTGTCACTTTCCAAAGCAGGGAGACCTATGTCAGAACATCTCAGGAGGAGTCTCACTGGGGATCTCACAGTACAACGATGTGGTCACAAAGTGATTAGTCACAGGTTATTTTTGCAGTTCTAGGCTGCTGCATGGAGTATGGCTCTGATCATTAAAGCATGAAATGTTTGCACTCATTTTCATTCCTGTGCTCTATGGAACATTTAATGCTTGCTCTAAAATCATTTAAAAGGCAATTGAGTTTTCAGCTGAGAAAAATAAGATGACTCCCAAACAGTATCAGTATATTGACAAAGCATCAAGCAAAGAACAGCTTGAACTCAAACAGAATGTCAATTTTTAAGGCAATAGCAGATTTTTAAAAGTATTTTTGGAAAGAAAGAATAAGAATAGCAGTGCAGGTATTCATTCTCTGCCTTCAATTTTCAGCCCTAGCCCTGAGAGAACAACACTATAAAGGTCTATGCAAATGTTGTAACATTTTCCAGTTTAAAAATATTCTTAATATAACTACCACTTGCTGCACAACAGTAAAAGCCTTTGTATACAGCCAACAAGGCATAGATAAATTGCTTAGATATCACCTAGGATGAGTGCAAAACTAGTTAACATAGCCAACTTATCCTTTATATAAGCTAGATCTAATTTTTATGAAACTTTATCGCTATTCTTCCTTTCTTATAAAAAATGTAATAGTCATAAATATATTCAGAGTACTCCTTGCTCAGCTGAAATTGCCTCTTATGTCATCCAGGTAAATTGGAATTTCTATCTGAGAAATATAGAGAGGTCTCCAGAAGATCAGAAATCAACTGGTCAATAAAATTCCTCTGGCTCTGACACTGTGGTTTGCCATGAATTCTTGAAAACTAGAAAGAAATTACTTGTATTACTTCCATTAAAGTCCAGAAAAATAAATTGAGCAATTTGCATACAGAAAAAAATAGCAGTGGGATTTAGCAGTAACTTTAATACTAATAACACACTTGCACATGAAGCAAGTTTAGCTTTACTTAGTCTTCATTCTGCATTGGATATCACTACACTTAGATGCAAAGCATACATCACTTGCAGTGTTACTTGTGTTTAATGTGTGCACTTAATTAAGGAAAAGCCTTTTCCTCCCTAACACCTTTCAACCCTAGGCTTCTCTCAGTTCTTTACTCAACCTCATAACATAAGTGGTAGCACCAATAGCACAGTTAACCTACAAAGCAGTTTCTTAATAAGCCAAGTAGGTCATTCAGTATTGCAAATCCAATGGTAGTTTTAGATGAGGGAAGTGGCTACTGTCAAGCGAGACAGGGATCCATGGGTTGTGCTGAGTAGGCTTTGAGCACAAGAAACGATCAAGTGCCCCAGATAGGCTCATGCAGAACCCATGCATCTTTAGGTAAACTCACCAAGAGGAGAGAATTCACTGGCAACATTAGCACTGCAACAGAACTGGAGTGTCTTCCTATGCACTGTGCTCAGGGAAATGTGTTAATCAAGTAGCGGGAAAAAGCCTGCTTGGGTTTGGTAAACATTTCAGAACCTCAAAAGTAAAGCCTCCGAAGAATATACAGAATCAACAACTGCTCCTCTCAAAGAAAAGGGACATCTCGTTCCTCTTTAAGGCTCTGGAAATTTCCTGTAGAGTTCCCAGAGGACGGGAAGATGCTGGAAAAGTAAAATACATTTGTGCTCTTCTATAGCAAAAACTAGCAGTACCTCTAAGGACAGAGAGTTTTAGGTAAACAGAAGAGCGAAAACAAAAACATAGGGGTTTCAATAGCAACAACAACAACAAGTTAAACACTAGTTCTCAGATGTCTCAAAGCCACAATGTGCAAAACCAAAAGGATGCTGTAGGTGCAAACGTGCGGCTGAAACAGAATACAAGACACATATCATGACAAGCCTCAGTTCGATTGTAGAATACATCCAGAATCAGTTCTGCTGAATAATGCTTGGGAAGATACACTAAAGTGAGAGTTTGAAGAGCTAATACCAGTACACATTCAATTTTTATTGTGCATCTAAAATGGTTCTGACAGAACTTGGCAGAAGAGTACAGGCTGCTGGAAGGCATATCTTAGAAAGCAAAGAATCCCAAGTCAAACAGCAGTCAAATCATGGATTAGATATGCATTACATTTAAAGCTCTGAAAACCCTTTTGCCTTTTTTTTTTTTTTTATCCACTACAGAGAGCAGACTTAGTAACATAAAGGTTTTTCAGTAGCAGGTAACTTGAGAAAAGCAAGGATCATTTAAAAAAAGTTGAATGTCAAACTGCCGAAAACACGTTAATAGGCCTGATAAAAATCCACAAGCACACTTCAATGTTGAGTTCAGAGTTTGATCTTCTACGAATGCCAGGTCAGCACCCAAAGCAAGCACTTGAATTGTACTTGAATCATGCCATTTAGAGGAAAAAGTAGCAACAGCAACTCTGAGCAGAATCATCTGATTCAGTGTGTTCGAAGAAAAATTGGTCGTAGAAGCTAACACCATCTTCCTCTATTTCAACCTAGAGAAAATGCTGTGCAGTCACTGCACCGCACAGCTCACACAGCTAAAGGAAATCCCTGCCCTGGCACAGGTCGTGGCTGAGTGCCTGAGTTTAAATTGCTTTCCTTGGATTACAGCAGGAGCTCCGGCGCCTAGCGCCCTAGAAGCAAGAGGAACAACACTGCAAGTTTAAGGATATCACGCAGTGTTCAGCACGACCGACCCTGGTATCCTACCACTCAGAGCACTGCAAACCAGAAACTCAAAAATATGTAAGAAATTCAAGGCAAGCTATGTCTTTCAGACATAGCTAAGATCTGCACATGCTGCTGCCAGTCTCAAGCAAGGTATCTGAAGACAAGGCTACAGTCTACAGGCCCCTATCAGTCTACAGACTGTAACAACTTATCAGCTTGTCACGTTGGCTCGGCAGGAAAGCAGGATCCTCAACGCTGAGATTGGGGGGAACTAACGAGCAGGCCAGTTCTGTGGCTATGGCAAACTCTGACGAGTTTCCCTTATCACATTTGTGCATGCTGCCTTCCCGTTTTTCACAGAAATGTCTCAGTTTAAGCCAAGAGCTATAAATGCCCCAACATCCCCAACAGGAAAGTTTCTCAAATAACCTACAAAGAAATAAAAATATGGCTTTCATTCTTTGGAGGATGCACTCTCCGCTCCAGTGGAAGAAAAAATAAGTTTACTCCTAACAACTTTGCTAGTCTTTTCCAGTAGAAACAGATATTAGAAAGAAGGCTTACCTGAAACAGCAACCATCAAAAACAAAGGTGGAGGATAGGTTACCTTCCAGTTAACTATTTAACTGAAAGGATAATATTTGGAGTTAAACAGCTGTTCCTGGGCCAACCTTCTAACAGAAGAATTTATTATGCCCTGAAGTAAGTGAACAAGCCGTTCCCTTTGAAGTGTCTTCACCCATGATTACCCATGCTTTGCAGGCAATTCAACTTCAAAAGAAAACTACTATATGAGCTATTTAACTTATATTTATGAATTGGGAATATCTGAACATCTTCTGCTTTTTCTTTAAAGCAAATATCTATTGGACCAGACATGTTACCACAGAAGCATCAACAACATTAATGGCTAGAGAAGGTGATTAAAAAAGAATGAGCAAAACAAGAAAGAAAACAATTATTAAGGGTTGCTCTTGCTTTCTTTCCTGAAGCTGACAATTTCCACTTTCTGAATGAATATATATGTGTTATTGATTGAGGTTTTTCATTGATTTTCTCCTTTCTTTTATTTACTAGTGCATGTTTAGGAACTACTTTTGAAATAAAGAAAACTCATGCAATTGCAGGATACTGTGTTCTGGGGTGACAGACACAGAATATGAAATCCTTTCTTCAATCATATATGCTAACAGGCAGTGCACTACTATTTTCCAAAGCAGGTTAGCAAGCAGCATCCCCCAACAACAACTCTCCAGAGTTGTCAGAGCAGGTAACATGTTCAGAAAGGGAAAGGAGATCCGTTCACCCAGTGCTAATTAACATATTGCACATATGAGAAGAACCACCAGCCAGCTGAGCACAGTTTGTACTTTCTGTTCAAGGGAGGTCCAGACTGAAGCAGCAGGAATACCACAGGCTGCGGAAGGAGTTCAAGTAGCACTTTTGATGGGAGCTCGCACAGACCTGCCCACGCAATGCAGGAGCAGGAGCACTAGCTGCAGACACACTCCATCTTCAATATCAACTTCACCCACGAAGGGCAAAAAGGAGATGAATTTCACCCAGGTGCATAGACTATGTAATTTAATTGTACACTTGATACACCAAACCTCATTTGCATCCTATCACTATATATCCGCTGGGGGACCTAAGTGGTGCTCATAAAGCAAACAGATTAGGGAGAACTGGGAAGCAGCAGCTCCCTGGACCTAAACAAATACTCACCAGGAAGTCAACCCTTTCCTTAGGGCAGAAAAACAAGGGAAATTTAACAGACCACTGAAGTTAAAGTACGAACTGGTGCCATGATGCGCCCTGCCTGAGCTGACTACCAGTGAAGTCCTTCATTCCTTCCTTGGATTTCAGCCCTTCCAGGCTCCTCTCCCCCAAGATCTGCTCATGCAGTGGTGTCGCTACCAAAGCTGTGCTTAGAGGTAGCGGGCAGCTTAGAAAGCAGGCAGCTCTTCCTCCAACCAGGCTAAGGAACCTACTCACTTGAAGGACCCATGGACAGTACACATTTCAGTACAAAAAAGGACAGTACAAATTTCAACATAATTTCAAATTGCAAGTAATAGCTGAAGCAAAGTTGAGTACATGTTGGCATATATATTAAGGGACATGCTTTTACATTAGTTAAAGTTTTTATTCCAGAGTGGATCATTTGCTCTACAGTTTGGGCCTAGGCTTATTGTGAAATACTATATAATTAATGTTGGAAAGGTCAGATTATATGATTCTAATAGTCCTTTTTAAGCCTTTAAAAATATGCTGGTTTTTATTCAAAACACATTAGAAATACATAAAGTGCGTCTATTTACCTTTCAGTGCTGGTAATATTTAGTTATACCTACAATTTTCTAGTCATTGTAGAGCTGAAACTTTTAACTGATAAATGCAAATCATTTATTAACTGCAGAACAGCTTACATAATAATGTTTATATCCTCTAGACTCATTATCCCCATTAAGTCCCTTATCCTTGTGCTTTAAAAGGCAGTAAGAATCATTAATTATTAGTGGGTGCTTTTAAATCTATTCTCAGTCAATATCAAAACCAAGTTTATATGAGACCTCCAACAGGAGGAGAACAACAGAAATGTTCCTCTGAAAAGAAACTCATCCTACCAAGGGCAATCATTTCACCAACTTTCATATGTAGAAGAGGTGGATAAAGAATAAGCTACAATCTCACAGAAGACAGGTTTGTCTTAGCCTATGCAAGCCTAAGAGAACAGAAGTTCATTAAAAACAGAAGGCCATAACTGTGAAAACAGGCACCTTGGACAGATTTGAACCATACCTGAAACACAGCAACAACCCTTTTGCAGGAATAATCAGATAAAGCAGTTTACTAGATTCGCAGCACTTCAATTATGACATGAGTTCCCTCCGTTTGCTAAAGCGCATTTTTGCTTTAAACATATAATCCAGACTCTGAGCAAGGTCTGAGTTAGTTCATGCAAGTAAAACACATGCATGCAAGATTGGGGAGCTATGGAGGAGCACAAGGAAAGGAAGGACTATGTTTAAATTGGTTACACTCCCCCGAAAGGCTAATGAGCAGATAGATTTCTAAATGTTGATCACGCCACAGCTGCCTTTTTTTTTTTTTTTAATGTATTCCAAGTAGCATTTCATTAAAACAATAGAATGGAATCAGACTCAGCCCAAGAGTTTCAAAAAGCTTAGAGCCAAAATAGCTTCTAAAATAATAAGATTAGGAAGAGGCTTGTTTTGTTGGCCCAGTCAAACTGGATTTTAGGAAACTGAATTATATGCCTGGCCTTGCTATCTCAAAGGGAGCTCAACAAGCAAGTGAAGTTCTCTCAGTATTTCAGTTGCTAAATGTGTAACTCTGATGTGTGAACTGCTTGAATTAAAACACTGAAGCTGCATTGCTGCAATTACTACAGCTCTGAATTTTAAAACTACTTGTCCTTCACTGAAGTACTGATACATAGTGTATTTACAACGATTATTACTGTTTGGCTGGTTAAATGCCACTCATTAGAATATTATCATCATGTGAGCTTATTTTCCCAGAATGATATTAAAACTTGGAATTTTTCATTTATTTGAAAAGGCTGAATTAGACAATTCTATAAAGCAAGCTGAAAAATTCTAGGGTCAAAGTTACAACAGGATAATATATTTAAATATACGGTAGCTATGTTGCAGGGGTTTGCATTTACAATGAATAAATCATTTCCTCTTTCCCCTTTATACTCTATCATATCACTAAGGAAGCATAGATAAAGTTTCAGTCTACTGAGTAGACAGGCAAAATTGCAACCAATTTCAAAAGGTCCTTGAATTATTCCGAACTTGGCTGTCTATGCCGAAATAACCTTATCTTGAAAATTATACTGCATTTTATCAAATCCCACATGTTACAGAAGCTGATGATCCAGAAGGATTAGATCACTGCCTTAAGAGTCCAAATACAATGCTTAAAAGTGGGTACCATTAAAATAATCAGAGAAATTATGGGGATAGTAGCATTTAAATCATGAAATAAAGTAGGCCGTATAACATTATAGGCTTCTATTTTAAGTTCCACATTTTGCTTTTTTTCATTCACTCGGAATTTTTGTCTTTCTTTCTCAAGTGCATAAAGCACTTCTCTATCCTTAACAATGTAAATGGTTCATATTTGACTAGATAAAATGACAGATAATGGAAATAGGAACAGAGTTTGTCATAAGGGAAATAAAAGTTCTTCACCTACAAACATGTCCAATACATTCTGAGGTTTGAATTTTAGGAAAATAAAAGAAACTTACTTACAAAAAATTATGAATAAGTTCTTGTTGTTATTAAACTTGAAAAGAAAAGAAGTCAGTCAGGTAACAAGAGCAAATACAAAGGTTCAGTGGAAACAAATCAAACCAACACAATTTAAAAAAAAAAAAAGAAGAAAGAAAAAAAAGATGCCTTGATGTTCTTACTATTAAAACCCTCTATAAAATAAACTCTTGTTTATTTTAACACTGTGCAAGCTGAACATTAAATCTTCTGATTCTGATACCTTTGGAGCACAGGTGAAGAGGCAAAAGTCCTCCTTTAAGCAGCTATATGGTTGACAATTTGTACCTGTGGCAGCTACTGACACTAAAATCTCCAGGAAAAAAAGACAATATGAAGTAAAAGTATAATTTTAAAAGGAAAAATTAAATAAGATACCCTGCCGTTTGCGGCTCAACTGACCATGAAATATGCATCTCCTGTAAGCTATAGAAAAGCTAGCGCAAGTATCAGCTGACACTCACAATTATGGGTAACATCACTTTTACCATCTGGCTCCCATGACTCCACTAGTATAGTCTGCTTCGCGTCAAAACACTATCAACGTTTAGCTTCTGCTCTATTGGCAACATGTTTTTCCTTATGGCCGAGTCTTCTAGTATTAAAACAAATTAGAAAAAGTGTTTTTCTCCTCATTACTGAAATGGTTGCATAATCTCTTGGTACATCATCATCTGTTAAGAAGGCTTAAAACTCAATTAAAATGTAAATTAATTCTAGACAATGCAGCAGCAATTGCTACAAATGAACAAAGGTAAAGCCAGGTTCAGCCAGAAATTAAAATATTTGGATTGTAATCAATTTTGAAAAAATTTTTGTTGGAAAACATTAACAAATAGCAAAGTAAACTAGCAAACTGAATAGTAAACATAGTAAATTGAACGAAGACAAATACAAGTGCAACAGTTAATACACCAAACCAGATCATTTGTTTTAAGTGAAAAGTGTTGGAATTGAATAAAACAGCACTATCTTCACATTTCCTTTAATTTTCTATTGGATGTCTCAAGTGATTAAACAGGAATCCCTTAAGAAATAACCATGGAGGGTAACAGAATTCCAATTCTGCTTTGTTCTAGCAAGGGAAGAAAGGTTTTATATTGCCATGTATTGCAGTGATACTTGGAAAATAAAAGCCAGGAAGGCTTTCCTTTAATACTGCTGGTTAATCTTTTGTTGTCTGTCTTTTTTAAAGACCTATAATTTAATACTCTGTTCAGTGCTTGTCTTAGGAATTATATTTAATGATACCACAGAATCCCTTCCCTCTTAGGAAGGCAGAGATAATTTAAATATGAAGGTAGATATTAGTCATTCATTGATATCAGTGCTCAGATTGCAAAATCATTCCATTCTATTTTTTTACTCGCTCTTTCCTGCATGATAGGAATCTGTCAGTAAGAAGGGTTTAGCATAATCATGCCTAAGACTTACTTTATTCCCTGAGCAAAATGAAAAACATGAGCAGAGTTAGGCCGAGATGAGCTTTGGGGCAATTGATGAAAGAGCAAGGCTTCCCTTGACAAAATTACTCCCCGATTAATAACCTCCCTCAAAATACGTTCTGGTGAAAGTATGTCAACACTTCATTTTAAGCTTTCAAAATATATAACTTTACAAAACCTTTCATTTAACCACATGACAGCTGTGCCAAAACAGGGATGAATCTGAAATCTCACGTAGTGTCAACTGGAGACTGAAAGCGCACTACCAACTTGCCTAGCCAAAGAACTACTTCTGTTTTAATGTATTCAGAAATAGTTCTCATGGAGGCCAAGAATGCTTAGAAACATTAACAGGCAGTACATTTTTCATCCCAAATTTCTCATTTCTTATAGTATTTTATATCTTATTCTTTTAATTAGAAATAGTAGTTCAGAATATTCATGCAACCTTATTTTTATCTACACTGACACAACCAAAGTAGCATCATGGCTTTCCATGATGCCACAACCAGCATCATACATCCCTACTGCTCTCCTGCCACGTGGGAAGGTTAGGCATCTGACCTGGGCTTCAAAGTGAGACATCAAAATAAGTTGTTGTAAACACCCAAGGGCTTACAAAACCCTTAAGGATTAATCTCAATATCCAGGGGTGGATTTGAGCATCCAGTGGATAATGCCTGCAGATAAGAAGCTTGCTTCATGTTTAAATACAGAAATAAGCATATCAGTCTCCTATAGCTTTGAGCTTTTTGGTGAACTACAATAAACAAAGTTTTGCTCTGTTTTTAAATGCATCTACTTGATCTATGTTAAAAATAACCTCAAAACCAGATATAACAACTGTGTTATCTACTCCACAATATCCCTTTTTGGTCAGTATGCAGTTGGTTTTCTAGTAAACAGCTGCATAAAATAGGGGAATTACTACTTTTCTAGCTGTTTAAAAAGGTGAGAACATTTCAGGTGCTCACTGGTCCATAAATAAGGACCAAGTCTTATTGCCCATCTCCATTAGATAACAAAATATTTTTCCACACCATTACTTCAGATGCTATGGATTATGGCACCACACTTCAAATGATTGTAGTAACCTTAAAGAACACTGACATTTCAGAAAGAGTTTTTAAACAGCTGGGTAATAACCACTTGCAAGATAGAAAGACATAGCGATTCTTCTGATGGCTCTGTTAAATGGCCATCTCTAGTACCACATTCTTAATCAGACCTAGTTTTATTATACTTCGTAAAGAAGCCATCTTAAAAAAAAAAAAATTTGAATTTCGAATTTATCTGTATGTTACGTAAAGGCTTCATTCTTCATTCTTGAGGTTTCATTCTTGTTCACACACCAAAGTGAAAAGATGGAAACTTTAATGCTAAATATACTCAAAGCTTTGTCAGTTGCAAAAATTACCTAGTGAGAGCCTTGAAAGCTTAGAGGTGTATGTCCTTCCATGGAATTCAGCAAGTTTTATAGAAAGGAATAAGCACTTTTTGAAATTTCAGGAGTTGTTTGACTCAGTCAGTGGGTGTCTGTGGGAATCTTTATTAAAGAGAGTTTTGTCTTTGGGGATATTAGCAACTTCCGAAGAATGGGCAGGGAATATTTTCAGACTTTTGAACGAGATCTCCAGCTGAGATTCCGACCTTTTTAGTAAAACTCAGTATAACTCCATGATATTATGAACAATTTATTGTATTATTTATTGCTAAAGCCTCTCTACGCATCAAACACAGGAATAGCTCTGGCAACAACATTACTGCTCACACACACTTTGACAATTAGATCAGTGAGATTGCTACAGGGAACACTTGCTATTGAACTTAAATATGTACCTTGCTGACCTAAGTGAGGTAAAAACAGAATATATGGGTGGATTTACTTAAACTATATCAGAAAAAAAAATCTGAAAAATAGCACTCACTGTCATCATTAATGACAAGCACATAGCAATTTGACAGGCCACATTTGAGCAAATGTGACTAACATGGATTTTGGACTTCTCTTTATGCTGCCAGTGTAGTTCCAGAAAGGTCCAGCTGTTTGCATGTAATAAACACAGAGAAGCTGAGCACTTTTAATAAATAAGCAAAACAAGAAGCAATCTAGAAAAGCCATTTAAGTTTTACTTTCCATTATCTGAATCTGTAATTTTTTGAAATGTTAATATACTCTCCAGATACAGTAACATCAATTCCATAATTTCACATAAGTGTTTATTGGTGATAGACTACAAGTGGAAGACAACTTTAGGTATGCTGTTTTATATCACAGTGCTGTAAAAACAAAATTCATTCTAATTCAGATGGCTGTCTAAAATATAATGGAACACAGAGCTACCAGAGCAATGATGCCCCTACTGCAGCTTTCCTCCGCACAACGTTGGTGTCAACAGCAGATGCAGATATATAACTTTTGGGTTGCAATATCAATATGACTGAAAAAGAAAGTGGGAAAATAAATGATCAAACATCTAAGGTAAAGTGTGTGAGGAAGCAAACAACGTGAAACAAGAAATATTATATTCCCGCCATTACTTCTTTACATGAATTCTGTGCTGTATACCTGCCTCAAAGGCAAAAGTACTTGCTCATGCTTAAATTACCTTGGGCATAGAAGAGGAAAGAAGGGAGAATCACATAACAGCACAATAAAACTGTAATGCAATGCATTAAAGGATGTGAACCTGTTTTGATTTGATTAACCAATAAAAAACAGATAAGATTGAAAAGCAAAATGGACAATGAAAGAATTTTTCAATATTGCTGGCATAATAACCCTTTTTTCAACAGCTAATTTTACAATCTCACAGGTTAAAAGATCTTTCATTCTTAATGCTGTGAGATTACTCAGTTAAAGTCAAAGTTCTCAATAGTTTTTCGTAGTAATTCACATCTTGAATCTGTGGTATTATAAACTACAAATTTATTTATCAATTACAAATTTATTTTTGTTTTAGAAGAAAACTCAAAATCCTTCTTGCAGTTCTTGAGGACACCCTCAGGTTAAAAAAAAAAAAATTAACAAACACACGTATTGCATTACATGTACCTTGCTGTGTCTCCTAAAAGCCCACAGGATACCCCAATTCAGATTAATTTCCAAATGGACCAGTGACTTAATCCAAAAATATGATATTACATGCAGAACAAAGCTGGTTTCCACAACAACTAGTTCCAACTGTTAGTGAGAAGGTTTAGGTAGCTGCACAATACCTGGGACACTGGTCTATCCTCAAGACCATCTTTGTGTAGCAAGAAGAACAGAGTGCCTTTGGTATCTATAGATCTTCTCTCGGTTTATCCAAACCTTAAATTTCAGTTATAAAATGCTCAACTCCTGAACATTGGCTTACGGTGAAAAGTTTCACCATCAAAATTTGGTGGTCACAAACATTATTTGCAGTTTTGTATAATTTGCGCTTGTAGAGGAAATCATTTATCCTAACAGTGAATGATTCATAGCAACTTTAAGACTCTTTCCTCAATATCTAAAATAAAGGATATCTAAACAGTTGACTGTCTCCTTTACAGCACTATGTTCAGTTTGGGGCAGTTGAAGAAGGAAGTGGAATAACAGAAAGAATCCAGCGGAGCTGAACGTTAGTGATCAGAAGCTTAGAAAACAATCTGCTGTTGAAGATTTGTTGAAGAGCAGCTGTTCAGGCTTAGAAGAAAGGGTTGGGAACACAGGCATGCAGTGAGTGGAAAGAACACAGCAAGAGTCTTCGGGAACATATAAGGGATGTTACAAAAAAAGAATAATCTTTTCTCACTATGTACAATAGAAAAAAAAAAGAAATACAAGAAATAATTTCAGCAGGACAAATCTGATAGTAGAAAACTTTTAAACAGCACAGGAGGCAGCATGGTGGGATATGCTACCTGCTACCTCTCCTATTGCTGAGGGAAAGGTGCAGCCTCTCTTTCGGAGGACTGCTAGAAAGACCTCATTCTTGATAGAGACACATTTAACTGTACCCTAGGAAGTAGCACATGCTGACCATTTCTCTCCAGGGAGAGCACTTCTCTCCATCATAGTATTTCCAGCTGGTTAAAGCCTGGGCATCCTCCAGTACACAGGAGCTCACTGCATTTAATGGACAGGTATTTGAACTGAAAAAATCAACTTCTGTTCAATCTTAACACACAACATTATGAAGTTATTTCCATTCCTTTTTCCATCCTGTGCAATTATAGGATCTTTCAAGAATATAGCAAATGCTTTCAGCTATAGAAAGTGAGGCTTTTCCTTGCAGTCTACCCAAAGCAGCAAGAATATACTGAAATTTGCCCCACGTTCCTCTGGGTTACAACGTTAATAATAAAAGCCCAACCCATTGCAAGCTGAAGGAGGAGACTATTCTCATCACCTACAAAAACTAGGGAAGTGTCCTTTCAGCTGTGTCTAAAGAAGAAAACAAACACCAACTCACCTTCAGGTGACCATCCTTACCACTCAGCTGAGCCAGCAGAGCCTCACTGCTCCCCAGCCACAGTGGTAGGTGGCCACCTCTCCCTCGTTCCCAAGGTTGCTCATGTTTCTTTAGGCACTTAACTAACTATCCCAGCTAAGCGAACACACTATTGAATTGGGCTAAGTCCGGTACCATCCTATAAATTCCTGAGTGTTGCATATTCCAGCGCTCCTTTTTGTGTACTTCCTGCTCCACTGCCTGCATCCAAAGGCACCTTCTGGTCCACACACAGCCTCAGCAGTGGCCACACAGCTTCGTGCACATCACCCAGGCAAAGCCATGCAGGAGTGGGATGGCTTTGCATGCTCACCCAGAGCCTCCTGCTATGCTCTGAGCTCTAGCCAAACCTTGGAGGCTGTTCAAGCAGCCATGGCCCTCCATCTGCCCTCCGACAATCAGGGCAGCAGGAGTGAGTCACCGTCCTTGGGGAGGCCAGACTCCCTGTATGTGCTGTTCTTTGGACAGTGATTCACAACATCTGACATTTAATTACGGAGATCGGGCTCTGCCCATGCGAGTGCTTCTCTTTCATTTCAGCACAAAGCCCAGGAGGAGACTAACCTGCCTGACTGTGCCATGCAACAGAGGAGGGCAGGGTAAGCACAAGAGGGAACAGTTATAACTCAAGTACCTTAGATAGCTACTAGTCTCAAACCATCTCAAAAAGGAAAGACTCAAAAAGCAGGGATGAAGCACAGCATCTAACAACAAAACTAGCATCCAGCATAAATTTAAAGGTGGCAACCACACGGCCAAAAAATTCCCAGATTACCTGCCACTACACTAAAAGGTTTGACCTTTTGTTTCGCCATTCCTTTCTCAGTATGAGCCTTATGTTTTTATGCTTTGAAACAGGTAGGACTGAAACAGCAACAACAACAAATAAATTACAAATAGATCACAGAGCACCTCAGGCTTTAGTCTCCTGGGTGGACAAGCTAACAGGAAACTTGCATTCGCAGTCCAAGAAACTATTCAGACTGGAGACTCATTTAGAGAATAGGCAAATATTTATGCATATGTCTGGCAGCACTGAAGTAGCAGCTACCATCTTTAATTTACATTATGAGAAAAATCGCAAGAAAAATGGAAGGAGTTTTCAAGGTTTGGCCAACAAATACTACCTTTCATAAGGATACTGGAAATTACTTCTCTACTGCACACAGGGAAATGGTTTTACTTTCCCTTATAACTCATCTATGCAAAATGAAAAATAAAACATGTTGAAGTCCCTTGGTCAGAATAGTCTAACTCTCCACACAGTCTTCATGACCCTGCCACATTGGTCAATTGATATTTCTACCACAAAAGCATTGCCCCTAGAGGCCTCTGGTATGTAGTCCTCCTACTATATTTCTGGAAAAGAAAGAATTTATTATGTGCTTGGCCACCCCAAATTATTTGTCACATGGCATTTGCAGAAGAGCTGTGGCTTGGCTATTAGCAGCCCCTGCATCATTCACTCGTATTTCCTCACTGATATAGATGCTGGTAAATTGGACCCCACAGAGGAACTCAAGGTGGATAAAGGGAGTCTGGAATGGCTCCAGAGCTAGTAGAGCAGAGGACGAGTGAAGCTGCTGGCAACAGTGGCCACCAGTGGTCTGTCAGTACTTATTTAATTTAAAGGAAAGCAAGTCTCCTAAATCTACAGCGATAAACAGCAGATCATTTAAAATGGCATCCTGTGCTTTCTGAGATCAACCTGTGTTCACGCATGTGTCCCCCTCCCCGATGCCCCTGTGACAAAACCGTGCTAGAAAACTGGATTCCTGTTCCCTCAGTGCCTACATATGGTTGAGCAAGAGATATTATTCTTATCTGGAGTCCTATTCAGAGTGCACATAAAACATCCCATTAAATGGTCAGGTTTACTGTAGTGTTCGAAGTATGAACTTCAAATAGTTCATATGTTCAAAGGCAGTGGAAAAAAACCCTGGATTTTTATACACAGGGAAGACTACAGATAGACTTTCCATTTTCACTCCCTAGTCTTTCATTAAATTATTAACAGTCATGAGATAACAGTTGTGAGATTGCTGCTTTTAACAGAGAGATCTACAGAGCAGAAAAAAAAAAATCATTTCAACATGGTCTATAAAGAAGTTTAGAATGCTAATGATTTCCTGTAAAAAATGAATTTGGTTGTATATTGAAATAACATGTATTTTTTACACAATACTATATTGCATTATCTTTTCCCTGAGCCATCCCTGCGCCTTAATTAGAAATTCCTCTGAAATTTCTGTAATCGTTCTTTTGTCATCATGTAATAGAGAAGGGAGTTTATGTGGAAGAGAAGATAGACAGTTGTGGTGACTGGAAAGAGGACATATGTCATTAAAAGGAACAGAAGGAAACCGAGACACTTCTGATATGGAAAACAACTACTACACGAGTATTTAAAATCCAAGATGAAGCACTAAAAGTGTATGCTTCCATTTTCTGGTACGAGTCTTTATGAGAACAGAATTTTAATCACACATTCTCAAATTGATGTAGATCACACCAACTTGATGACATCTAATATGAGAAGATAACAAGCCTTCTTTCACACTTAAAAAAAACACAACATGTTAATATAAGTCACATTTGTTTTCTGAACATTTTAGCTATCTGGTGCTAGGGAAAGCCCTAGAAGAAGAGAGTGTGCACCTCTCAAGAGACTCCACTTAGGGTTTTTTTTTTTTTTTTTATGAAGTCTATTTTAGTAAAGTACAATTCTCATTACGAAGTTAACAGATGTTCCCTTCTTCCTTGCCCTCGCAGCAGATACTCTATATTCTCTTTAGATTAGGACACTTGAGGGCGCATGTTCAGGGCAGAGGGTACTTGTGACTAAATGAGGGTCGCCAAGCTGATGAGCATGCTGGCAGTGCTGCACCCACGCTCTGCTAATAGCTGGCTGTGCCAGAACAGCCTGAAGTGGCTGGGAGCAGCGGGGAGCTGCCATGAAGCCCTCGTGGGTGGCCACAAGAGAAAATGCAACTGGAAATAGACAACCAAGAAATACGGAACAGTCTGAGCCCAGGCTGCATTCCAGTTTCCAATGCAGATTCGACAGCAAAGGGACACACGTACCCCACAAAAATCCTTTTTGAAGTGTGTTAAAGCTTCCCAGGAAATGCACATACTGAATTTGCAACTTTTGTTTTAGCACTACAGGATCAGTAGATTTTCACAGTGAAGATGGAGAGAGCAACAAGCTACACACTTTGGCTGCTGCTAAATGGGGCTAGAGTGAATCCGTTGAAAATGATCCACTGACTTCTAAGCATTCACAGTTCACATGGCATGGGCCATATTTTCTGTCAGATGTGCACATTTCTGGTCTACTCACACTAAAGGTTTTTTTTTTATTCTGCCAAGCCGAAAGGTTGAAAGGTGCGTATAAGAACATTTTGCTGCTGACTGCTCCTGTAGTCATAGTAATAAATGAGCAAAACAACATTGAATATTGACAAATACAGTGAAAAATCTAGTTCTCAGTGAGGAACAGATTTTGGGGGAATAGGGTTTTATAGAAAAACTTCTGTTGATTTTGAATGAGGGAAGTAATTACTACCAAAAATATCCAAGCTCAATAGTTGTGCTGCAGAGCAAGTGTCTTAAAAATGACTTGATAAGGCAAGGTACAGACACAAAATCTGGAAACATACACTAAGAGAGTCTTTCTTCTATTCATCTAGCAAATAGAGTGCTATTTGTCACAATCTGATAAATGTGTGCACTTTACGTAGACGACTACAGCGGACATGAATCCACCCCCAAAAAACCACATCTCTACTCATTGTATTTCTTTGTACAATGTGTACTTTGTGATTCTTTTTTGAAGCTACCAATTGACTGCTGTGAAAAGATGCAACAAAGATGCTACACTGCAACAAAACCCAGAACCAATTTATGTCATGGATATGCAGCTATAAATAGAAAGTAGAAGCTTATGCTATTTTTTCCAAGATCCAGGAATGTTTGGAAGAATTAGTTGAATTCTAAATGAAATGTCAGTACATATTAGAAACTACCTCCAACCAGGCTCTAAGGCTCCTTCTGAATTTGGTTTCAAATTTGAATAAGGCAGTGACACCCAAAGGGAAGAAATCTGGTCAGAAGAGAACTAAAAAGAACAAACATTAAAGCTTCATGTGCTTCACCACTAGGGCTGAGAGAAATATTTCAGCAAATAGCAATTTTCAGTGAAAAATAAGACTTTCAATTGCATCGGTATTACCTATGAGTGCATGTCAGATTCATTCATCAGTATCACATTAGAAAGAAATGGGAATGTCTTTCAGTGGTAGTAAGAACATGAATTCCAGATGTCAGATCCACTTACGAAAAGCAACATTTGGGCTTTTCCTACTTGTTAAAATCAGAAATTCTCATCACCACCATTGCTTTTTATGCTGTTAATGAGTTTTTTCAGAGACAGGATAAGGATTACTATGTGCAACTGATTGCTGCAATGCGAAAGGCTTAGAGACCTGCTAAGTGGCTGGTGCGAGTCAGCATTTCCAATGCCGGAAACCACATAGAGGAAGCAGCAGGTCTTGCTGCCAGCTGCCTGCTTCCCCAGACCCCACACACGCTACCCACTGTGCTGCTGCCTCTTCACTCACTTTCACCTGAGAGTATATTCAAGAAAACATCATTTTTAGCAGTTCGACAAAATTGCATTATGGTCTGTTCACACTGAAGGAAGGAGCTTGCAGGCTAACCCCAAACTTCAGCCTAATGATAGCTTTTTTATCATTTTTGTTATTGTTCAACTATCCTGTTAATTGCCATAAAATATTTACAACCTCAAAGTTAAGTGATCTGCATTAAAACAATTTCAAAGTGCTGTAAATTTCAGTTATGCACATCAAGTGAGACACTGCAGAGAGACTATTTTAGCTTGAACCAGAAAACATGAAAACTCCCTCAACTCACGTGTATCTTCCAAGTCTTCCTGAAGAAACCAGGAAAGAGATGGCTTTCCTATCAAAACACAAAATACTGAGTTTATAACAGACTTTTTATCTCCTCATAACAGGAGAGACCAGATGTGGCCCCGTTCTAGTGCTTTGTCACTCCAGCCAGCACCATCAAACAGCAGGACCATCCCACCCTACCCCACAGAAAATCTTTGCTCGCTTTCACTCGCTCTCCAAGCGAAAAGCACAGGAAAGTCATTTCCCCACACACACTTAATGCAAGGCAAGAGGTACCTCAGGGTTTGAGGGCTGGTCAAAGATTAGATTTAATGGTGCCATTTAAAACATCTCAGGGCAGATGTTTTTGGAATATCACCACTCCTGTGCCAAGCAAGTGGCTGTTGCATGTGAGTATGCGTTTCCAGGTGGCTATCAAGTGCATCAGACAACTTAGCACATGCCTTGAGGGCCTTTCAGAATAGAAACTTGGTTACTACTCCATTCACCTACAAACATGAGAGGTTACATAACAGCGGCTCCATCTGCTGCTAAGAACCTGACTCATTGCTGACAGCGATTGCCAGAAATTGGTACCCTGAACTGGTATCTTTTCCCCTTACATTACTTCAGAATGGAAGAAATGTGTTTTAACTAATAATTTAAGCAAGTATAATAAAA
Source organism: Crypturellus tataupa (assembly GCA_034781795.1). Classification (NCBI taxonomy): domain Eukaryota; kingdom Metazoa; phylum Chordata; class Aves; order Tinamiformes; family Tinamidae; genus Crypturellus; species Crypturellus tataupa. The sequence goes on from JAWLRI010000673.1 coordinate 9,560,444, forward strand.
GCTTGAAAAACTACACTGAAAATCTTGTAAAAATTGTTCCAGTTGCAAGTATTATTAAAGCATCCCAGAAAAAAAACCCTATCAGATGCAGTACCAGCAAACCTAAAGCAAACACCCTAAACAATCCAGTTCAACACATTACTCTGAGACCGTTTTTATGATTTAGTAGATTTTTTTTTAATTTTTTGTTTTCAACTGTTATTCTCAAATCACTTCTATAGGGCCAATATCAAGGCTATCAAGACACATTTCTACAGGACAATAAGATGTAAGCTATATAAGTTGGTAAATAAAATTCTGGACATGCAGTTTGGAAAGATCTTATGTTGCAAACAGCAACAACCAACAGGAACAATAGGGCACTTGGCAAAACAAGCCGCTGTGTGAAAAGCCCAGCACTGTAAGAGCATTCTTGCATTAAATCAGGGTATTCGCATTTCAGAGAGACTGAACATGGCTGGGTTCAAAGCCAGAGCTACAAGGAGAAGTGAATAAGTGAGATTAAGAATCAGCAGAGGAGCATCACCATGGCAGAAAAAAAGAGAATTGGACAGAAAATTGGTAGACATGATGAAATTTGTGCAAGGCAGAAAACAGCCTGGCAGAAATTAGGTACTGCATATTATTGCTTGTTGAGTCAACTTGGCTTTTTGTCATAACTGTGCCGCTTTAAAAGAGACCTTAAAATAGATCCAAAATGATACTTATAAACATGAATTAGCCACTATACCCTCCAGTTGTGAACATGGAATCATGGAAACATCAAATCATCAAATCCAACCTTAAGTCCTTCGACATCGTGCCTGTTAAACCACATCTCTAAGGGCCTCATCTACATGGCATGGGCCCCAAAACACAGGGACCTACGGAAATACTACAGCTTTATGGTCATGAGTCAACACTCAGCTAAGGATATGCCTGTGCTGACTGAAGGCATTACCCAACCCTCGGCTAGTGGTGACCCCGCACCTGCCTCATGTTACCTCTCCATGGCTTTGCCCAGGGGAGAGATGGCTTAGGAAGCCCTCACACAATTCAGGCTAAACGAGGTAAGTCAGCTCCCCTCCTGGGGTATTTCATCTTACCCCTGTGTCCTTGCCTGTGATGGGTGATGTAAGGACAAGTCAGAGATCCCTTCTCTCAGCAGCAGACCTGTGTGCCTGCATGGGAGGTAGGATGATGAGCCACACAGCGAGGTCTTCAGGAGGCATGGCTGAAACCAAGACAGGCCATTTGTAGCCTACTACAGACCTCTGGGCTTAAAGCAAAGAACACTTTCTAGAAGCTCAGCTTTGTCAGCAGAGCTCATTACAGAAACATTAGCAGTTCTCCAGCAGCAGCCTGTGGTGTTAATGCCAGAGGACTGAGCTCAGCTTGGGGCTGCAGAGGGAATTTTGATTTGCCTAGTGCCCTGCAGCATATTACACCACAGAAAATCAGCAGTAATAGAGCTCTGCTCTGCCTCTGCACGCCATCCCATCCAGCGTACGCCTCTGCTTTATATTAGGTGCCAGGGGCAGATACTGTTAAAGGCAGTTGAGCTTACTGTTTTTCTTCAAGAAATGTCTCAAGAAAGATATGGTCTTATATCCCAGGTCTATCAAGAAAGATAAGGTATTATATCCCAGGTCTAGGCATTTTGTGTGTTCCTATTGTTAAATCTTTCATAGATATGATCTTATTATATTTTTATGCATCAAAAACGTTCCAAGTATTTTCTATTTTCTCCAAATCAGGGTCGAGGGAAAACCCTAAACCCGCATCCCTCTTTTGGGAAATAGAAAGAGCTTTTTACACGGCTTTTTACAAACTCATTCCACCAAAACAGTCTTTGCTGCGTGCTGGCACAAACTCTCCTCCCTTTTTGATTATTTGTTCTCCTTTTTTGCAGCATATTTCTTTTCCCTTAACACCAGGTCAAGTCACATGCTAAAAGATTCTTATCAGGCTTTTAAAAGGACCTTCATATAGATGCATAGAAAATACATTTCCTCAGACAATTCATTACTATGAACTGTGCACATTACATCACAAGAGGCGAAAAAAGGAAACTACTGACTTAAAGCAGAGAGAAAACGTCATTAAAAGAATAAAAATCTAGGCCATCCTAATGAGTGGTCAGACACTGTGTTTCAGAATGAAACTAAATTCTACCCTTGACAAAGTCTTTTTCTATCTGGAAAATAACCAAGTCAGACAAGCACAAATAGGAAATTATCCTCATATACCAATTAATCAATCAGACATTCATCAACACTAGTAACTAATTATTGGAAAGACCAAGTGAGAAAGTTAATCTATTTCAATCACATGCATTTCCTCAATACTTAGAGCGTTAGGAATAATTAATTTTTTTCCTGAAACTTCAACAGCCCCATACACACACAGTTTAATCAGAATAGGCATTAGCTAACAAAGCAGATACAAATAAGACCTCAAACTCTCATAGGAAGAAGTCTGGAATCACAGTAAGACAGTACACAGCACACACTATGTACAACTCTTCAACAGAGTCATCCTGTTGCAGCTCCTGGGTCCCTATATAGACCTGTTACATTTCCTTTCAGTCTTTTTCAAGCTTGGAAATGATCCAGAGATCAAACAAAAATGCGTTTGGAATTTTCTATTCTTGTCTTTTTTTTTCTCCTACTTCCTTTCTCTCCATTTTTAACCTTGCCCCTGAAAAAGACAAAGAAATTTGAAGAGTGACTAGAAAATGATGAGCTTTCAGAAACTGAAGATGAAGGTTTGTATTTCTCCATCTCCAGTTGAAAAGAGAATATTAAAGCCACTCAAGTACCTTCTAAGAACAAGCCATTTGTTAAAGTTTGATACCAAATAGTTACAGCTTCAGCTGGACTACTCTTACTTTCAGACAGACCAGGAAGTGTTCTTCTGTCTTTACCAAGGTAACACTTAATAAGTTTTCAGGATTGGCAAAATTTTCCTTCCATCATTTCATGTCTGCCATCTTCAATCTTTTAAAAAATCATTACCCTAGGCTGAAAGATCCCTGAATGGCTTTAGGATTAGTGGTGCAAGCTGTTGATGAATACATGGGAAAAATTACACCACCATAGAAGAGTTCACTTTTGCTGTTCCTTCTCATTCCCAACATATTTTCCATTTAATACTGTTTGTTTCAAAGCATGAGTACGGTGTTCAGAAGAATCTATGGAGGAATTGTCTTTGTCAGCTTCAGAGGTAGGCATGGTAGACAAGTCCCCCTTGATTGTGAATTGTAAGATTTTGGCCATATCTTATCTTCCTTGTGTAAGCTGTTTTATAATGTATACCTATGTATCATCTGCAGCCAGAGCTTGCTCTGGAACAGGCCATTCAGACCTGATATAACTTAGAAATGGCCTAAGATAGTCACAAGAAGGAATGATCCCTCCTGGTCTCATGCATCAATCTCCCGCTCTGTTTTCTTTTTTTTTGTGTGTGTGTTGTTGTTTTGTTGTTGTTCCCTCGGATGACATAGCTTTAAAATTTATGACCATTGCTTTCTCTCTTTACTAGCTACCTATACACTCATAGCTGCATTTTCTGATGTATAGCATCACTTTGCAAAGTTAGAGCCTTTTCCCATTCCAGGCAGCTCAGTATTTCCTCCATTTTCTCATCAAAGAACAGCTGAAAGATGCTCTCCTCGGTGTGAGGAATTGGTCTGTGCTGCTGCCATTCTCCCTTTCATCAACTTTCTCAAAGTAAATAATTCATATTGTCTTGTTTAAGCTGTCTCATAAGAAAACTAATGTGTTAATGATAACTGTCCAAAGTCTCTATGCTAGAATACATTTCTACTTCCAAAAAAACAATACAGCCTGCTGTTACTGATATGAGCTGTTTGGAAATCTATTCACTATTTTTATGATCTTTTTAAAAATCCTCTTCTATACTAGCTCTAAAACCCTCCACCTTTTTTGGTAAAAATCAGGAATACTATTTCCAAAAAGCCCTGTGTCCTGCCATAGCTCTTTAGAAGTTGCACAATGGAGCCAAAAATGCTGTCTTTTCACAAAATAATTATGTATTTTAGAACACAATGATATTTGAGAGACTTCTCCCCATACAAATGTAGGAATTTTGCCATAAAAACTAAGTAAAGAAAGCTCAGTGATGAATTAACACATTTTGAATAGGCAAGTTGATTTGAGGAATATATTGTGGTTAACGAAAAGTCACATTTCTCTACCTATTGACCTAGATCTTTTTCTTCTTCAAGACAGGCATTCTTTCCAAGCTTTATATCCTCATATAATAACATTCAGAAATAACAGTAGCCAAAATGATTTTGCACTGCAGTTAAGTCATCAAAAAGTTTCACCTCACTTTTTAACTGTGTCTTAAACTGTGTCTGTAAAAATATGTCTTTCCTATACAGCTGTGGTGCATTTTGGAAATAAAAAAAAACTTGGTAATGATACTGACACAAAACACGTGCTTTAAATGCAGCAAAATCCCCATATTAACTAAAGATAAAAAGCAGAAGGTAACAGGAAATGACCGGTATTTTTATCATAGTGAATATTCAGTATCAGAACCACAAATTTTGTAGAAGTCAAGAGGACACTTGACACTGCATATTTCCAATCATTATTCATAGACAATTTTTAGTACTCTTGATCTAATAGATACAGAAGCACTACAGTCTACAGGCATTGAATATGGAGCAAGCAAATAAGGCCTGCAATCAACAGGCTGGCAATCCCACATTGAAGCATGAATAAAACTAATGAAAAGAACAGGAAAAAGGGATGCAAGAAAAGATAGGAACATGGAGTTTTAATAAATGTTGAAAGCCATCCAAATAACATTCAGAGTACTGAAGCACCGTGTCAAGAGTGTCATGGATGTGCTTAATCAACTTAATTCAATTGAGTTACTTTATTTTACAAGAGAAAATTCACAGGTTATATAAAGTCTTTTTTTTCATATGGAAACTATAAAACAGAAATGTAGAAATGTCTATATGCTTCACACACCTTTTAGGAATAACTGCATCTATGGGTTCACGTTGTGGCAGCAAAGCTGGTCTTGCTACAGACTTCTTGATGGTACAACAACTGCCCACACTTTCTTCCCACCTTCCCTAAGGAACTGTAATCAGACAGCCAAATAATTCTCATTTCACTAAATATAAGGCCATGATATCCCATATACTACCTGTTTTTAACCCTGAAAAGCTTATACCCTACATCATAAACCAGGAGGTTACACAAGATACTAGTAGGCTCAGACAGGAGACTGAAGGCCCTACTGCATGTTCCTTGACTGCATCATTCAAGCAGTGTCCTACGTCATTCCCAGCAGAAGTGAATTACCAGGATTACCTGCTCAGCATTGCCAGGGCACTCTGCTGAATACATGTAACACTAGGAGTGTGTGAAGAGACCTCCGAAGAGTTATTACACCCTTTGCCTGCTCATCCACACCACACATTTGTCTAACTCCACAGGAGAGGAAAAAAAAAAAAAAAAAAAAGATGAGCTCTGAAAGAGGAGAAGGCACAGAGCAAGACTTCTGAGCCTACCGTAGCAACACAAAATGCATAGCTTGATACCACTTCCTCAAGACAGTTATCAACAGCGCAAAACCATACCTGATCCCAGCTGGTGCATAACATCACACAACCATTAACGCACTCCAAGGGAAAAGAAAGTAGCTCCATTTAAACAGCCTCTTAAAAGCAAGGCAGAGGCACAACTGAGAAGAGAAACAACAGCAGTGCTATTGCCAACACCAAACTTCTCCTGTGGAGGAGAAAGGGATTTGATGCCACTCACTGAGCATTGGTTTAAAGTACAGAAATTCTGCTCTTGAAGCACTTCAGCTTAGAAATGCCTAAAATTCATCTTCCTCTATTTGCATAGCTCCAGCTCAGAGAGGCTTGCCGCTCACTGTGGAGGTTTCCTGTTGGTGTCAGCAAAATTCTGGAGCCACAACAGCTGGCCTACAGAAATCCCCACTCTGGCCAGCAGCCAGTGGGGAGAGAGCCCGTGGCTGCAGCAGCAAACCACTATCAGAAACCACAGCCACATGCAAACTGCCAATTCAGCCACCACCTCCTCCAGAAGAAAACTGCTTTTAGCTTAATTGGTTGAGAAAAATATGAGAGAGGGTAAGATTAAGGATAGGACAGACTTAAACCACTGATGATGAAGCATTCATTAAAATTCAGGGCTGCTTCCCCTCATGCATACTATGAGCTACCACCTGCCTAAGGAAAGTCACCAAATTCACAGATGACGGAAATCAAATGAGGAGACTGGAAAACAAGTCATGATTTTTATTTAGCCTGTCTTTCCTTCAAAAATAATATAGTAAATATGTTCCTTAAATAAGAATTTAGTAAAAATACATGTCATAATTGCCATCACTTTGTACATTCAAGCTGTTTAGTAGGACAGTTAAAAGCAAATATACACAAAATATTTGCAAGTGTAAAGATATTTAGTTACACCCTTACCCCTTTCCACCTTAATTATATTATTATTCTGTTTTGGACTGTGAGGTGGAAAGGGGGAGGAGAGAGAGAGAGAACTGTTTGATTTCAGTGCAGAACTGGATTAAGTCACAACTTTTCTGTGTGGTTTCTGGGTCAAATTTTGCATAGTGTTTCATGCCTTTTACCAAATAATCTGGTGGCCTTTGAGAAGTGCATGGGACCTTGTCCCATTCCTTAGCCTCTAATTTTATCATCACAACATAGCTACAAGGCAGGAAAACCCCTTGGGTTTCATCCAAGGGAGAATACTGAAATGATGAACACCCTTTAAAAATATACAACTCTTTAAAAATCTGCCACTTTCACAAAGACTTGATGGTCAAAAATGTACACAGTATTAAAAAGAAAGAAAGAAAAAAAACACAAACATTTGGGAATTAGGCACCGAACCTTACACTTTCTTATGAGGTCAGTTCTCTGCACTCTGTGCAGAGCTCTCTGCAAAGCTGACCATCAAAGCCCCTCAACTAAAGGGCAACACCTTTGCACTAAGGGCAAACCTTTACCTAAACTTAGATGCTCCGTGCAACTTGTCAAGCCACATCAGGCAGTTAAAAAGTGCCTGAATAATGAAAACATTCACAGTCAAACTATATACCATGAATTTTAAGACCAAATTTCAAGTCAGCTACTGATAGAAAAGCCTAAGGAAGGAGACCTGTAGGTATTCATTACATGGACTCCTAGTTTAAGTACCTATAACTTTCCATTAGACAGAATTTTCAAAAAAAAAAAAAAAAAAATTGCTGATCTTCAATCAAAATATGCCCACAAAATGACATTATGAGAATTTTTTAGGACATGGGTAAAATAATTACACTGCAGTCTATTGACAAGCTGCTTTAGTAGTATGCCTCTAGCAGCATGCTGAGCAATTGCTGTTACTGAACATGTTCAAAAAAGAGATTTTTAATCAAGCTATTAATCCAGATGCCATCTTAACAGTTTTCTTGCAAGTCTTTATACATATTTATAAGTATATGTATTATATATATACTTTTATATATAATATACTATATAATAAAATTCATAATTCTTTATAAATTTTATTATATTCCCAACACAAGTGCTGAAGTAATAGCATGAACTCAGGTACTAGATGATAAACAACATGAAATCCCAACAACTTTTAAAATGTATGGTGTAACAAAGAGGCCCTTATTACTGCTACATGAAAAGGAGATTGTGTTATATTTCAAACACAAACACTAATCATACATAACACCGTGAAGTTATTCTGCAACCATGAAACACTTAATATTGCTCTACTTAAAAAAAAAAAAAAAAAGACTTATTTTCAGTGGAAAAGCCTATGTTCTCTTCAAGATAATAGCTTACTGAAACACACCAGTAAGTGAAAGGATGTTCATGATACTTAAAGGACTTCCTTACACTGCCCACAAAACAACCATAATTTATTTACCAATCGGTGGAGATGGTTTTCATACTTAGAATTGGAAATAGACTCATTTGTTATTCCCTTTATTTTTTGCATTTTTGAAATTAAGCCAAAACAAAGAAGATACTCGGAATTCAGACTACCAGTTTCATTTGCAATGCATGTTACCATCACACCAGCAGCTCAGGGGCTTTGTCAGGAAAAGCCCTGTTCTACAGATGCCCTCCTCTCGTGCTCTGCAGGAGGCATTTCCACCTACCTACTGCCGAAGGGAGAATCCTGCCCGCCACAGAGCTTTAGTATCACCAAGCATTTATAGTTTACAGGCAGCACTGCTGACACAGAACTGAGGAGAAAAAGCACAAATGGATAAGAGGAATAGAAAAAATCTTTTTTTTTAAAAAAAAAGGGGGGGGAAAAAAAGCATTATTGATCATTTTTGTCCCTCTAGTTCCTAATGGATTCCACAAAAGCGTCTTTCAAAGTCCATTGGCATAACGCAGTTTTTTGTAGCAAGCTCAAAACTGAACACAAAGAAGCAGCAGTGGACCATACATTTTCACCTTTAAAACTGGGAGAGAAGAAAGAGATCTTTTTCTCTCCTCTTTCTTCCCTAAAAAAGTTGATAGTATCACTAACTAGATGAAACCTTAGCTTCAAACATAAAAACATTTTATAAAGTTTGTCCACTTTTGTCATAAAACTCTGCACAAACTGAAGCTAAACAGGGACTGTTTCAAGGCATTCTCTTTTAATTGGATTAGCTTCCACATCATTACAACCACAAAACGGCAAAGTATCTTACAGTGAGTCACGTTTGCCCTTTTCTTTCCTCACTCCTTCCTAAGACAAAAAAAGTGACCAGATAGTCAAGAACAACCCCTCATAGAGCAACAGATAAGTGATAGGCCAAAAATGAACACTTAAAAGGAAGGATTACACAGTCCATAAGCACACAGAGTTAAATATCTAGAAGCAGTTTGTTTCCACGTGACTATACTACGCCTTCAATGCTTGTGAAAATATATGTATGTTTTATAGCTCTTAATTAAAGCTTTGAGCCCTCAAAAGTATTCGCACTAAAAGAGAGGATCTGTTTTTTCTGCTGTCTTTAATGTAACTGCTGGAGAGCAACCAGCACCTAACAGATTTCTTTTTTTCTGTGCTGCAAGCACAGGCCAAGATATTTCTCCATCAAAGACTGGATGAAACTGTGAAAACACGTAAAGGATGCAATCACCAGAACACAAGGAGGCAGCTACCCCAGGTGACAGACACAGAAGAGTCCTAAGTAACACAAGTTCTATGTGAGTTTTCTCCATAGCAGGAATATGCAAACTGCCTTAGTTTGAATAGCAACTTAGTTTGGTTTTCCGTTTTTTAAACAGAGTTGCTCTGCATTTCCTTTGCACCTGGTGTTCTGCGTTCTAGTCCTTCGAAGATTCTAAAGCAAAAACATTTTTTCTTTCATACAAAATAATAAGCACCAGTAATATCTTTCTTTTCCCCCAATACAGGCGTCCAATGCTGATGTACTGCAGCACTAATTCCATGCACAGTTCAGGTTGCTCACAAAACAGAGCACGATGCAGCGCTGACAGGGACATCCCACGAGTACCCATGTAACATAGAGGTCATGGCTGGGAACCTCAAAGCCAAGAGGTGCAAGTTGTTTTCTTTGAAGAATTTACTTATTTATCAATTTACTTATTCAGATGGCTCTAAGAGTGTATCCGATTCTGCCCAATTGCTCAGCTAAAGATAGCTTGCCTAGGACAGAGACTCTCCCCAGACTCTCCTCTGTTATTATTTTCAAATCCAGTACATGCCAGCATCTTAGCAACTGAAATGTTTAATGAAATCCAAGTTGAGACTGTGGAGAATAAGTTTGTTTCCTCTGGCAATTTATAGAGTGTTTTTTTCTTTTCTTTCAAAGGAAAAGCATGTGCCTTCCCTACATGTGTCATCTGGTTAAGGTATCCCTAGCCCACCAACTTCTCAGTATGAACGGATAATAAAATTCATTGCTGTGAAGTACATAATGAAAGGAAAACAATTTAAACTCATCCATCCAATTAAAACCTTTTTAATGAAATATCTGGAGATCAATAAATCTGTCTTCTGAAGATAAAATATTGAGCTGTGTTTGTATTTAAAAGTGACTGTCCAATTTTAGACAAGTATCACAATAGCTTTACCACAACTAATCAATTGAACAAAAATACCAGAAATAACTAATGGTAGAAGGGACTTGGAATTGGGCTTTTGCAGTTTTCATTCAACAGTCACATCAATTCTCCTCCAAACTGGCTGATATGAAGGATAAGTACAGAGCTGGTACCATAAACATATGTACTAAATTAAGAAAGGAAAAACAAAACAAAAACACAGCATAAAAACGTAATATTCTTCAAATATATTAGCATAACAAAGACATAATAATGAATAATTGTAGAAAAAGAAAAAGGTGTTTTAGTATTTATTAATAAAATCAGGAAGAAGCTGCTTTCTACATGTTGAAACAGAGGTTTTTTTTTAAGCATTAGAAAGAACCTAAGCACTTTTTATTACAGTAACGACTGAGTTATCCCTCTATCACCTTTAAGGGAATAAGGCCTCTCGATGAAACAGTCTCAAGATGGCTCATGAAATATGGTAAAGCATCCAAAAATTGCAAGCGCAGCTACCAGTATAAATATTGGCACACTTCATGTTTCTTTTCAGAAAGCTACTATATTTGATATACACAGCATATATAACATTTTCACAAATGAAAATAAAAAACAGATGAAATACAGAACAGTCCAGAGAAGCTAAATTCAATATCAAACAGATTCCTATACCTTCTCTAAATCCCATATATTACAGCCATTGCATAGCCAGTGGAATGCAGCACAGTTTTACTCCTGCAAGATTTTCATCATTCTGATTTTCTTCCCGATTTAACTGAATTAATCTGCTGCCATCAACTCTACCTCCACAGACCTGAATTTCAAATTACCAGTAGAATTACCCTAAACTTCAGAGGTCTAATGAGGCTGTATTATGAAGGAAATGCCTCATATCATACGAAAATGCACCACAACAGAATATTACCTTGGAAAGAAAGAGTACAAACTCCTACCCCTTCCATGGGTTTGCATCTAACTGAAGAATAATTTCTGCAAAAGCTTGTAAGGTCATACCAAACTGATGGTATTTACGCAGGAATTGCCACAGGGTTTTACTAGACATCCTGTGTGGTACTTCTCTGGGCAAAGATCTTAATCTGAACTCAGTTACAGTTGCATCTTATCTTTAGTTTAGGCAGCTGTTAGTAGCACATATATTTTTACTTCATTATGTTCTATTTACTATGTGTATGTCAATTTCCTTTAAAAAATCAGAATCTTTCCTTATTTTCATCAGTAGTCTCTCCTCCTTGCCTCAGAAATCTTCACATAAGTATGTGCCAAGGGAAGGAGGAAAGTGAATATACTTTTTTAATGAAAAGTTTTTTCTCTTAATATTAAAAACATATACATTCCTTTTTTAAAAGGTGATTTTTATTCATGTTTTCTTCCATGAACAATGACTTTTACAATAGTTTGGTTTTTTATCAAAGTTTAATTATAAACAAAAACCCTTTACCTTTTTATGTTACCAATGTGAGGAGAGTAGACATAGAAGATACTGCATGCAAAAAAATATATCTTATCAGAAAAGTGAACTTTGGACTGAGCCTGTACACAACAGTGCTTCATGTATTAGAGAGAGATAAAGTTCCATACTCAGTGCTCAATGGAAATTGAACAAATTTGAATAGGGTGTCCCAGAAAATATGCAAATTAGCATCTGGTCATTTTACAAACAAATCGGGCTGGGTTACGTAAACACATTCATCCAGTAGAGCAGCGGGTTGTTAGCACTGTAGATCCACTGTGCTTGTAGTACAAAACAATTTCCAAATAGTCTCACCTCATTCGAGGTCAAAAGCGCGAATGCACAAGGTGCAAGCTGCTGGCACAGGCTTGCAGCTGCTGCTAGGCCGTACCACAAGAGGACCAGAGACCAAAATGCCCTACACTGTTATTGTGGCAGATGAAGCAAGAATTAGGATTGGTTAGAACTGGTTGAAAAATTGAAAATTTCCAAAGTTTCTAATACAACAAAAACAATAGCCTTCTGATTGAAATCAAATAAGTCTTTTTTCCTTCCCTCTTCTAGGAAAAAAAGGGCAAAAAATTAAAATAAAGGAGGGGGAAAAGCACACTGCAATGCATGCACATAATCCTCTCCTCTCTGGGGTCTAATTTATTAAGTACTCATTTAATAAGTTAACTATTCTTTTAATTCCATTCCTAACAACCAGTCCTGCTATGTCCATTTTTGTAAGCAAGTCTCGGCACTAGGCAGTGCTGTCACCAGTGTTGTGGCAGCTCCGTAAAGGCTGAGGGCAGGATGGATGGCTCTGCCACCCACAGGCCATGTACACAGGGGGCACAGATACCCAGGAAAAGGGCAGAAGGGTGAAGGACAGAAGACAGATACAGATTTGTAGCAGTAAAAAAAAATCATCACGACTCAGATTTGAAAAGGCTTTCAAAAGGCACCTTCGCTATTTATCCACAAATTACTATTTCCTATACTGGAATGCTCACTGGGAGCTATTCGAGCCCTGCATTATAAATGATGTTACGCTAATTTACCATCAGCATGACGCCACACAGGCAAGCTCACAGTACCTCAAAGTGCTAGTACACAGTTATCAGCAGACAAAATAATCTTATGCTGCAAGTACAGACAAGAAAGCCAGGGACTTTTTCCTCCTGATTTCAATCTGTGCCACTTCCAGAACAATTGTGTGGTTTGGCTCACAACAGTGCATTCAATCTGGTTGATCTAAGCACGCTACTGCAATATTAAATGCCAGTGGCATAATATAAGCAATTTCCTGACTGGTATCAGAACCTGTACCTTTCTGCAAGATAAGGGACAACAGGAACTCAATCCTAAAGATTACCAATGTGGAACAGAAAACCTGGAGCTTGGGCAGGGCAGACTAGTTTAGTCTGTATGGGGACTAACAGCACATGGGCCAGCCCTGCAAGTAGGTCAGCCCAGAGCCTTCCCCTTCCTCAGTGAGGAGGAGCGGGTGCCCAGCAGCACATTACCCACCAGCAGCACATCACCCATGCGCGCGCCTGCGTACACCTGCCTGCTTCAGCCCCAGCGGCCCATCCAGAGGGGACACGAGGGAAAGACTAGAAGATTCTCCATGCCAATGTGCCTGACAGTAGGTAGAAACAAGAATAAAATAAAAATAATAAAGAAAAAAATCCACTGTGATCCAGTCACTGCCCCTTGCCGACCCTTCACATCTTCAAAGAAAGTTCAAATAATCTTTTGCTAATGGACAGAGTAGTAGGTTTGCCTGTTTGGGTGTTTTTTTTTTTTTTTTTGGTTTAAAAAAATTACAACCAATTCCAAACTTAATTCTCCATTTTGACGAAAGAATCAAATGAAAAATGAGAACTAGGAAAACGCAAGGCAAACATGCAAATTATGTGCTGACAAATTGCACTAATCTAATAGCAAGGGCTGGGAAATCGATTATCGCTTGTCAAAGTGATACTGGGCTCACACTGAAGCTTGCGATCTTTCTCCTACAGAAGGAGCACTTGGATGAGAACCGCTTTTAATCCTTCTTAAGCCCAAAACAAGCTCATTGACTCCTTAAATCCCATAGTAACACCTAGGGAATTGCTTCCATTTGTCAGGTAGCCTGAGAACAAGCACACAAGGGTGTATGAAGTGTGCTAATATTCCCCTTCTGCCCGCAAAGGGGAAGGTCAAAGACTTCAGTCGTCAAAGAGCTACAAAAATCCCTACATAAACACCAGCCCAATTTGACTTCTGCTAATGTGCTGCATGCTAGCATGGGGGTGTCATGTGCAAAAAATGCACCTTTGCCCCAATATTATATTAGATTTTGACCTTTCCACAAGCCAGCCTCCAAGAGGGACAGGAAGACTCAAAATAGATTTCTGAAAGTGTGTATTACCCATCCACCAAGTTAAATTACCAACAAAAGAAGAAAAGTTATAATAGTGAGAAACATTCTGGCTGGTTTCCATAATTGTATATATCATGGGATGAATCTTGCTTTATGATACATGAGTAACTGTTGTCATGGCAGCCTTGTCACGGTCTCGAAGGGAAATAAATCCTCCTAACAAATTGTGACAAACCAGCCTAGTAAAAAACAAAATTACTTCAATGTTGCTCAAGGATTATTGATTTATTATTTGAAACTCAGCAGTGGCCGTTGAAAAATCCCTGCCATAAAACCACTGCCATCTCTTCTTTAGATGTGTTTTCAAATGCTGGACAGGAGATTGCTAAGGATTTTTTAAGGGTGATTTTCTTTTGCAATATGCAACTTCTGTGGAAAAAAAAATCTCTCCACTCACAAGAAATGAAAGCCAAAATGAACCTGAATTTCCTATTTGTTGCCTCCAGAAAAACAGTAAGAAGTAGAAAGCACTAGGTAAAACTCATAGAAGTCACATACAAACCAAACACAAGGACATGTTTATTCATGGTTGATCCATGTAACTCACTACAGGAAAAACAAATCCAGTTCAGGACTCCACACCTCTGTTGGTGTGGGGTTAGCCTGGATGGAAGTCTGGGGAACATGATGAAGAAGTATAAGGTACTCTTAGAAAAGCTAAGACACAAAATCCTGGGCAAGGTGAACTTCTGCCACTATAAACACTTGTATGAGATTCAGACTTCTGAATTTCCCACTGAAGTTACACGTCAGCTTTCTAAATTGCCCATCTGGAATAAGTGAGGCTAATAATTTTCCTGACAGTGACATGCTGCATTAAAGAATGGCCAGCTTGGGGCAGAGGCCATGTAAAGATGCAGACTAACAATTTAAAACTCAAACTGTTACCCCAACAGCGAGAGAAATTCAGCTTAGGGAATTAAGAATTCATAATAATTAATTTAGAATTCATAAGAATTCATAATTCCATATTCAGAATATGGAATTATATTATAAATATTCTATACTCCATATTCATAATATGGAATTAAGATTAAACATTTGAGTTGTTCTTAATAACCTGAAACAGGATGTTCCCAAATAAGAAACCTGTTGAATATTCGTTCATTTTCTGCAATATAGAAAACCTTCACTTCCCCAGTCGCATTTTTAAGTTACTCTGAAAATTATTCAGACAATACCATTCCTCTCAAAAGTTCACTACCCAAACTTAAATTTTTTTTCTTATACAGAGCCTAACATTTTTATTTTACTTTATAAGTGAGGCTTAACAAAGTTTTTAAAAAGTTAAATTCATGTCAATCAAATTTAAAAGTGAATTAGGCATCGGTGATTAAATATCAATATTATGCTTTGAAAAAATATATACTTTTTCCAATTCCATGTATGAACTGTATACATAAATTCACTACATTCACTGATGTATCCATCTGATAATACTCAAAATAATGCTTATAGTAGCTTCCTGTCACTAGGCTGTTTGGTGTTCCAATTAAGGCATTTTCTCCCTTCAGACAGAGCCCCCCTGACACATCCTCTTCCTATGCTATCCATAGCGACCATTTTCTTCTCCTCAGGTTCCAAGCTGGTCTGAAGTTGAGACCCAGCCTCACTAACAAGTATTTGACCTATTCTTGGCCCCATTAGCAGGATACCTCCATTTGCAAGGCTAAATTAGAGAATTAAAATAAATAAATAAATAATAAATAAATAAATGAGGTTTTAGATTTCTATCAACTCAAAAAGGGTGATTTCTCATTGTTTCACTGAAAAACTCCCAGCTCTTCACAGACCACAAGTTCAGCCACGCTGCTGCTGCCAAGCAGCCGCTGCTCAAGGCTCCAATACAAACACTTCTCTACTCTGATGGTACAGGGTTGAGAGCAGAGATGTCTCCCTTCTTCCTTGCCAAATCCAAGGACACTGAGTAAAGTCCCTGCGCTAGAACAGATTGCCCATACTGCAGCCTTTATCTGCTTTCTCATCAATCCAAAACCTCAAAGGGCCCTTCAAAAACTTGTCAGTACTTGTCCATATCTCCCATATCATATCATTCAATGCAGACAGAGATGATAAAGCAAAAAGCAGCACCTGAAAATAAATCATTCTGGATAGATCTGTCAGCTTTGTACACAGTCACCTAGTCCTCCTGCTGGGTTTTTATTGATATCCAAGTCAGAAAATCAAATGTGCAAGGAAGAACGCAAACTGCTGCTGAGCATACTGTTCAGGGACGTAAGGACAGCAGAGGTAGCAATCACTCTAGTTGTACAACAAACTGAAAAATGATAAAAGCTACTGAAAAATCTCCCACAGTAGAATGTCATGGGAAAATGGACAGATGTCTAATAAGTAAGCGAGAGCAATGTGAAGGGAGGCAACATTAAGAAAACAGGAAAAGGCCTGTTGTGAGAAAGAAAAGTTGCAGATAGCAATTCTCAGCAAGTATTTTGCAGAAGTTTTACATTCCTGACATGAATGAGCACTTTACCCCTCCACACAGGAGCAAGGCAAGTCACGCCAGCAGAATTCTGCCCAAGCCTCAACTCTCAGAAGAGGTAAAGTTATTCTGTATTTACTCATTGTTTTCCAAGAGTTTTACAAGTCATAATGCATTGAAATGCAATACTTTACCCCAGAACAGGCATTTAGAGTCTCATGTGGCAGACTTAAGGCCTCACAGGGAGAATTGAAGGATGCTGGCAACAATGATGTAGCAGTTAGTAGAAATTCGAGAAGTTATTACACAGCTTAAAAAAATCTGAAAGACTTCACTGCAGCAGAATACTCTAAGGAAGGAGAATGAAGGCACAGAAAAGAGTTTAAAAAAGAAAAAGAAAAAAGGTAGACCTTGATAAAAGAAAAAATGCATAAAAGAACAAGCAATGAGAAAGGATGAGTAGGAAGGATATTAAACCAACCAGTCTGCACAAAACAAGTTGAAGCATTAGTACTTTCCATTCAATTGGCAATCCCTTGGTGACAAAGTTAACTCTCTGCATCTTAAGACAGAATAGTCTTATCCTAGATAATAAAACAACGTGACACCAAACATCTCCCTGTTTACGTTTATCTCTATCATGTTTTGGTAACTCAGTCTCTGGGGTAGGATTCCTGATTGCCACCAAATTGTTTTCATCTACAAAGGTTATTGAACTGTACCCTGAACATAACAGCAACAGTATCTATACTCCACTGAGTGCTGGGAAGCTTAATGAGTGTTCCTAATGAGCTTTCAAAGATCATCAAAACAAAGTAGCTATCTCATTGGCATATAGGAAAAGTGAAATTGAAGTGAGGAATCAGTATTTGTAGGCGTGATTGTTCATACCCATTCGTTTCATCTGTCAGTTCTCTCCATGTTCCTTTCAATTTTATAATGAAGCAATTTCAAACCAGACATTTAAGGTTACATCTGCAGCTCCATTCCAAAACTACCAATTTAAAGTTCCAAAGAGCTATGCCCATAATGTCTACATTCGATTAAATGCAAGAAATACTTATAGATACAGTTTTTACTTTTACTATTATACTATGGTAAATTGAATCATCTCCTAGAGACACTCCAACTGATCAAAAGAATTAGACTCAATCACTTGGAACTACAGGAGTGAGAGAACTGCAGGCTTGGCAACCCAGGCTAGCAGTATTAAGGCAAGAGTTCTTCTAGAGTTTCTTGATCCCTTGGCAAATCTGTTCAAAAACATCCCAAAATATCTTCCCATTTCTTTTAACTTTTCCAGGATCTTTACTTATCTACTCTCAGTTCCCTTATTACTATTTTTTCCTTCCCACATTTGCTCCTGACTCTGTTGCAAAATTCCATGGAAAACTCTGTACAAAAGTCATGACATTCTTCCAAACTGGGTGTGCAGTTATACCTCAGTTTTATTCTGTACAATGCACCTAGAAACCTCAGCTCAGTGAATTTCATTACAAACTCTTTTTCCAGACAATTCATTTACTAACTAATTCCTTAACTAGTTCATTAACTAACTAACCCTTTTCTGCTGTGCTTGGGGCTAAGTCTCTTTCCTGCCTCATCACCAGGTTTTGCAGCCACTTCTGACTTCTCTTCTGTGCTTCATCTAATTGCCTTCAGATTCCTTTTTTTCTCAACTTCTGCCTGTTCTTAGCTTTACAGACAATCTGTTGGTCAAGCACTGGGCCCATGGCTGTGCCCATCCTTCCTAGAGGAACGCTTTGTGCAGAGGACATCTCACTCCAAGCCCCTGCAGGTCTCAGTACAGAGCAGATGAAGCTGTTGGCAACACATCATACAACTGCTTCACAATCTAAACACAAAGAGAAAAAAAAAGTTGCGTGTCCTTATCACTGAAAGTGCCAGGAGGAGAAATTCAGCCATAGGCCCTAGAGGTAGGAGCATTTCTCCAAGTACTGAACAACAACAGTTAAATATGTTCCAATGAGATATTTCATCAAAGGAAAACTGCTGTGGGGAAACGCATTCATTTCAGGGGAAGTTTAACTCAAAAGGGCACTTATAGAGATAGAAAGTGTTTTGATATAGCTGAAGAATTGGTTTGACCTTTTTCAAAATGGAACATTTCCATCTACCATTTCAATAGACCTCTTGTTTTAGTTTTATAGAATACAGAATTACCATCAAAACAGAAACAAAACATTTCACATCAGCTGAAATGAGTTTCCAAAGTTTGCTTCGCTGTGGACACTGAAATGTATTGTTTTCATTAGATTCTGAAACAGATAGGGTTTCTCCTAAGTGTGAGTTTAAAAACATAAACCAAGAATCCACTGTGCACTAGTGCTTATTGTGCCAAGACACACTGTTGGGGGAAGCAGCAAATATTATGCCCATACTAGCACATATCCTTCACACTAAGCATTAAGAACTGCCCCTTGCTCTCTACAAAAGGAGAAAGAAACGCTGCATTAACAAGGAAAGGCACAAGTGAAAATATCACTGCCCACGTCATCCATTCCCAAGGCATTCCCACGCAGAAGAAGATGATGAAATTGGCTCCTAGAACACCTAAAACAACCAAGGTTGACATTAGCTGATGAAGCAACATGCCCTGCAGTTTGTTTATGCATTTACAGGCTTCTTGTTTTACCATCTCTCAGATTTCATTCTTGTGGCTCACTTTTGTTAATGTTTCTGGAGAACTCAATGGACTGCTTGGGTTTAAGGCCTTGAGCAAAAAATAAATAAATGGAAGCATGTGGATGATGTCCATAAAAAGTGATGATTTCATGTAACCATTTTCATGAGCTTCTACCTATTTCTTCTAAAAGTGAATTTTTCCAGAAGCATTCCTAGGGCTTAAGCTGATAAGGTACGGGTATCTACTCTGAATAAGGAAACTGTTAAAGACTCTCAACAGTCCTGACTTTAGCTAAAATGTAAAAAAGAGTTTTACTGTATTTTGCTAAGAGGGGAAAGAGGCAGGCTCAGAGGAATGGAAAATTCCCAAAGGGAGAACAAAGTATCCAACTATCAAAAGCAACTTTTAAAGGCTTAAGTACTAAAAATAAATAAAAAATAGCACAGGAGAACAGAGACTCATTATTCTTAAAGAGCAGGAACTTTGTCCACCAGATAAGGCACCAGCAAGCCAGCACACACGAAGGAGCAGCTAGAACAACCCTTAGGAGAACAAGCTTGCTAAACAGCAGAGCTAAATCCCCAGGAAGGCTCCCATCGCACAAAGGAGAGGGAGGGCACAGATGGCAGAGAAGTGACTCACTCTGGTGCACAGATCCATGTAAACCAGTGTTACAGAGGAGTAATCCAAATACGCACAGCAGTAAACGTGTTCTTTGCAGTGGCCTAAAGTGGAGCCATCTAAACAGACCACTGCCTGTAGCTATGCACTTCTCTTACTCTCTGAAGAGCACTTGTATTATAAATGCATCAGCATAAATTACACACCATTTCCTTCCTATAATTTGTCCTTGAAAGGATAAGATTTAACACAGAATATCCGCTAAGAGTAGGGCAAAGCAATGGAAAGGATGTGCTCTGATTACGAGACAGCTTGGAAGATGTCCACTGTATAACATCCAAGCAGATCATAATATCCTTACAGCATACTCCTTATGGTTCATGTAAGCATCTCTGCACTGGTTACCAGTCATCTTTCTGAATGCTTTCCACAATGACAGCAGCCAGATAATGACTTTTTAAGAAGAGTTCTGTTCAGGTCGATGCTCAGAGGAGGTGCACATAGCTCTAAGTTCGCTAGTCCTGCCCTTGCCCTGGCAGGGGCTGAGCCAGCTGCTTTTTGTTGCAGGTAGCTGCACTTGCTTGCAGGACTGTGCTGATAGAGCCCACCCAAGATAGGCCACACAAGCACCCACTGAGGCAGGGCTCATTGCAGTTTTCCCCCCAGGTGAAAAAAAAACAGCAATATCCCTAAAACCAGCCCATAGGAGCAAGGACTGAAGATCAGAAGGATACTGAGAACTGTGGGGGAAAGTGTGGGAATACAGCACCAGAAGTGCTGCATTCCTGGAGCTTCACAGTGAAGGGGAAGAGGAGCTAAACAGCTGCTTTACTTTAGGATATGTGTTTGGTATAATTTGACAGGCTTTGCTGCTCCTTGCTGCCTAGTAGATGCTGTGGATAGGAGAATGTCATGACCATTTTAATGAATTTAATAATCTTCCAGGAGATGTATAGCTGTGTTCCAAGAAAGGGGATGCAATTGTGCTTGCGCAGTGACTCACAGGGCAAGAATCAGCTCCTGCAGAGGGATCGAAGACACAGATCCAGCCAAAGTGTACCCCAGAGACTGTTTTACCATAACTCAAAAGTCTCAAGAATTGACCATAACAAAAACAAATCATAATTTTGACTTGACAGGAGCAGCAGAAAGCAGACCTCTCCTCAACCACTTCAGAAGGCCAGATTTGGTACCTGCAGCACATCAAAGCCAGTATCGCTCTCAAAACACCACTACACTGAAACAGGAGCTTTTCCTATTGCATCCTCACACATTCCTATGTAAAGGACTCACGGTATGTCACATAAACCTGTCTGAGTTCAAACAGAAACCGATTTTTTACCCCACCAACATTGGATGGGGTTACATCGACAAAGGGTTTCTCAGTTATATTTATAAATGCAGCCACTTAATATAAGCTTCCAGAATGATCTGTCTAAAGCAAAAATGGAGCTTATTCAAATTCTTAAATAAGCAATTAGACAGATCACTATTGAAAATACTGCTTTTGTGCCTCTATGCACCTCTATATTGTCAGCA
>JAWLRI010000673.1:9581755-9612684 GCA_034781795.1 Crypturellus tataupa
TTTGTCACCAAGCCCCCCCCCCCCCCACACACACACCCCTTCAAATGAGGCAACGTTTCCCTTTACAAATTTTATTGCAACGAAGCAACTCTCTTAGGCCATTTCCTTTTATGTACAACTTCTAAATAAAGCCACCTTCTATCCCTGCGTCTCCCTTTATTCTTATCAGATGCCTGCAAATACCATGTACAATTTGCACTGGGCTTGCCAGACAGAAATGTACAAAAACTCTTTCCATAACCACGTTGTACTTTAGGTAATAGAAGGTACTTTAGGTAATAGAAATGTACAAAAACTCTTTCCATAACCACGTTGTACTTTAGGTAATAGGGCTCAAAACTACACCTTCAAGTTAATGAAATTGAATCAACATATTTGTAATGTCAGACTGGAGGCATCTGCAATCTTCTTTTCCTTCATTTTACAGTGAAGAACACTGCTGCCAAATATAATAGACAAGACAGAAAAGCCGCTACTGTTGAAGGGTTGAAACCTTCAGCGTTCTACATTTCTGCTCTGCACCTAAAGACAGTATTTGATCCTATTTCTTTACATTCCTATATGCATCAATTTTGTGTTGCCAATCTATTTATCTACCACTACATCTATTCTGAAAGCCAAACTTGGCTCCACATATTAACAGGCAGGTACTACCACTGCACCATGTGCTTCCACAAGAGCACAAGGAACCTCTAAGCCCTACTAGCACTTACATACCTAAATATACTTATCCAGGAGTAAAACATGTATTTGCACATGTTGAGGAAGAGAGAAACCTCAGCACCACCTTGGGCACTGTGAGGTGCTTGCTCCTTCTCCCTGTTGGCTTCTGGGACCAACAACAAAGACACAAAAGGACACAGATACTGTTTCGCTAGGCAACTTTGAGCAATTCAGAGTACATAAACATTGGTAATTGTGTTTCCTTTTTCAGAATCATTTTGAAAACTCTGGCAAATTATTTAACCATGCATCTTCTCAACCTGGCATGTGTTAACATTCCTACAGCATAGAATACTTACTTATAAGATTAGATATTTATAAATCACAAAGAAACCCTACATAAAGCACACCTTATAGGTGAAAAACAGTCATTTATATTTATGATGTAGTAAACACAAGTATCTTCCATCCTGAAAGATCTCTTTTTTCTTCCTTGTGGAAAGAAAATTACTTTTTTAATGTTGTTTTTCCTTCTAGTAATATTCTGTGTTGGATGAAAGAAATATTCTATCTATTTGTGGGATTGGGCATACATGGATATAAAGAGTTTGAGAACATTCCCTTAAAAATAACATAATTTCAAGCTACTGAGAGGCAAAATATAACAGTAAAAGTTGTTTTATCAGCCAAGTCAGAAGTTATATTCTTATTGATATTCAAAATACAGTTGTAAAACCTGGCTAATGAAACTGAAGGATTCCACCAAAAGTAATTGAATATTTTTCAGATCTTTCCTTTTATATTGCCAAGATGACTTCTCTTTACCTTATTCATGTGTATTACACTGAAAGGTCTCTAAGCAATACACGCTAAGCCACATATGCTTGAAGATGCATTATGAATAATTTTCAGTGTTTCAGTGTGAAAGGTGCACAAGGAAAACCTTGAATCATCAGGAGGAGAAACAAGATAAATACCCTCAATTTAACTGCACCTTTCTATATCCAGCTTCTTGCATGTCTTTTTCAGCATACATAGTCATTATGTCTATTATAGTAAAAAAAAATCATTTAAAATTCAGCTATACACCCAACTGTATAAATAGGCATTTAATAGGATTTTCAAAGGATAAAAGAGCATAGTTCCATATACTTGAAGATATCTTGAGATTAAAACCTATCTAAAACATGGTGTTTTGTGGGCAGGGGAGGGTTCTCAGGTCTAGGCACTTAAAGTCATACACTAGTACTTTGCTGAAGCCAAGTTTAGAAACAATCTCAAGCTGAGCTGAAAATAAATCAATGTGAAACACTACTCAGGGAAAAGCGTTTGTGCTCAATAGTTTTATATACTGAGCTCTCTTTCTTAACCCTAGATGGCACTATCTTGGCAGGCATCTCTACTCATAATAAAATTTCCCGGGTAGAGTGTAGCCAAAATCAGAAATGCAAAATTGGAGAACACAAACTGTACAGAGCAACTCACACGTTCGTCTCAGAGCTCTTCTTACTCATTTTTCACCGGCACAATCCACAGGACCATAAAAATCCACAGCTATGTTTCAGTGCAAACAACATCCCTTCTTTTAAAGTGTTGATGCTAACAACTCAAATGCCTGTATTAGCTTATGAGTCATCATTCATTCCTAGCTGGCAATTAGTTTGAGACTATTTTTATTTTTGCTCTTCGCTTCCTCCAATTTTCTTCTACTGATTTGGTCAAAAAAGGAAAAAAACACAAGTAAATAAATAAAAAGGTTGTTTTTCATCATGGATATGACTAAACAAGTTATTATCTCTAAGCTTCATAATACCATACCTCTAGGCATTCTATTTAAAGACAGAATTGCATTTGCAGTGTCCTGCCTGCATTCTGGAACATAATTCTCAATTTCTTGCATGATCCCTGCTTGCTCTTTGGAAGTTTTCCCCCCTCACCAAATTCTGCTTACAGGTTAAACATCCCTAGATTTCTTTATGCTATATATTTCATGGTCACTAGTACTCGCAACCTGTTTAATTGGTTTGTAGTGGATATAATGTACCTGCTTGATGCTGCCACAAGATTTACCTAGAGTAGAAGCAACACACCTTTGCGCGTCTCTGAAGCACTACTCTCACCTTTGATATTTATCACGATTAAATGCATACAGTCTCTAGAGAGAGCACCAAAAACACACATACTTGCACCATATTTACAACATAGCTGTAACAGGTACTACTGCTATGTACTCACAGTTAACCCATTCTCTCCTCAGAGATAGACTACATTTCCAGACCTATTGATAGACATCATTTCCAGGCCTACTATCTTTTCAGGTGCATTTTACTGACTGCTGCTTCAGCAAGCCACAACAAAACTCTAAAGCTCCTTTCAAAAAACATAGCAGTTGGTTTGTTTTAAACACAGAAATATTCGCCAGCCAACTCCCTGTTTGTCCTTATTTTCATTAGGCCAATTCCAAGCAGGGTCATCCATTCAATACTAAAACAAACCTTACAGAAGTCTGAAAACCACATGCAGATATTGGCCAACAGAATAAGAATCATCTCTCTAGTTACACGTTCATCATGCACTGACAATTACTTTACCCCTGCAATACAGGATTCCTAGGTGCTGCCTAGCATGTGCCCATCATTAAAAAGCTATTTTTCACTTTGAGCAGTTGACCTCACCCGAGAAAACATTTATTTCCTTTTCCATCTTGTAACATTAGCCTTCACCCATGTGTAACACATCAAATGCTTTATCTAGCTTTTACCCAACTTTTCAGTCTGTAGCATGACAGGTAGCTTCAAGGCTGGATTTCCTGCATTATGCATAGAGGCATGTTGTGTCAGAGAGGGAGCTGGGGTTATAGCAACATCAAAACATAAAGCTAAATATTTAAGATAGTCCTTGCTAAGAATAAGAATTTACAGATAATTTTTTGGAGTACTTTTTCTCCTCAGTGCATCTAAAGTAGAAGCCAGTAGCAGAAAGAAATAATTAGTCCTGAGAGCACTTGAGTGACTTTCAGAACTTCTTCAAACCAAGTGGAGAATTCATGCACAGATGAAGAAGCACGTAAAGCTCCCCGAGTACCAGAGTCCTTGGCAAAGCCCTTTGTTTTGGCAGAATATCCCGCTCAACCCCATTCAGTGCATTCATTAGGACCTACTCGACCTTGAGCCCTCCATCTGCTAGACAGCAAAATCTACTGTTTCACAGTTTTGATGACAAACTCTCAAGAGGGGTACCTGTCATCCTCACCGAGACCCGGGTTTAACTCACCGAGTGTTATGTTTTCTCTCAGCTAAAACCACTTCTGCTGCACTGATTGGCACCAACTGACCTCACTAACAAGGATGTCCTTCATAAACAAGTTTCCCCCAAGCTCTTCTATTTTTCAGAAATATTTCAGTGACAGGAACAAGGCAAACATGCACTTCCCATGCATAATCTCTCAGTCCCTCACATCTTTTCTACACAAATCATCATCCTCAGACTCTAGGCAGAGAGGTCTCAACTGGACCACAGAGAAAAGGGGAAGATTCTACCCTGACCTGCTTTGAGCAGGTAAAAATGAAAAGGGAATAGAATAACACAAACATGATCAGCATGGTTCCCTATAGCCCAAATCTTTTAAGTACTTCAATCAATATTTGCACAATGAAATATAAAGAAGTAATCCCTAAGGACACCTGATATATAAATTTAAAGTGAATATCTCACCCCATGGCATTTACTGCCCCAAGGAAAATGCTCCAATAATTCCCAGATCTGCTAGATCCTACTTTCATTTCTACAGGTCATTTTGCTGCTGAATAAATACCAGCTGAGATAGCTTCCCACTTCAGGAGGACTCGCAGTAGGTTCTGAGGTTTAACTTCTTTGCACTGGAGCACAGCATTTCACCGTGCTTTGTAAAGGGTCATAGTCCATAGAACACAGCAAGACCCGAATTAAAATAGGTTGAAGACTATCTCTGGCACAAGCCAAATAAAGATGATTTGTTGAGTTTTTGATGGAGAAAGTTGGAACAGATGAAAGGAGGAGACAAAAACCAGTGATTTCAATAACAACTACAGGAGCAAGAACTCCTGCTTTAAAGTTTTTCATTGTTTTACTTCATTTCCTTCAAAAAAAATCCTATTGTTAGATGAGGGCAAAGCTTGGTTAGTTCTATTATTCTAACTATTGTAGATTTGTTTTAAAAAGCCAATAAGACCAAAAAGAAAACAAATACCATTAATGTTGAAAAGTGATTTAAAAATGGTCAAGCTTTTTCCTAGATGTAATACTTCCTTGAACAGCGAGGCACCTCCTCATGTCTTGGCTTCAAACGAACTGGAGTACTGGTAGCTCCAGCTATTTTACTGACAAAAGAGATGTCAGCCACCAAAGCCTAAAAGGAACTCTACCCAATTCCTGTGATGGCTACATGACAATTACTACATTTGGTCCCTTGGTCACTTTGGCAAAGAGAAGGACCTGCTGTAGAAGAAAAAAAAAACATGCAAAATTTCTAGCAAAATGTGGCCGACACACAAAAAGTGTCAAGTATTTACGCGCTAACTCATTGCCTTTGGAAAATGCTATCTGTTCATTTTAGGCAACCCTGGAGAATATTATTTGCTTCTAGCAATTATTTTGTGTGACAAGGACCTCTGGACAGATCATAGTGCTCTGTAGAATCACTCATTCATTTTCCTATTTTACTCTATTGCAATTTCTAGACTACCTACAATTTTTAATGCAATCATGTAAGGCATATTTTAATATATGTACAATTGCTACTAGTTTAGAAGCCTGTCACACACATTCCTACTTTGAAATCCCCATTGCTTTGAATAGTCAAATTTGTCTAGCCAAGGGAAGCACAGAGAGCAGTGTGAAACTCCAAGTGCCAGCAGCTGTGCAGGGCCCAAACATTCAATACAGGAAGAACAATGCAAGTAAAGAACAAACTAGGCAGTACTCGCACTCCACCATAGGTAAATACCCAAGTATTTATCGTTGCATTCCTCTCAATACAGCATTGTGTGTTTTTACTTTAGAAATACATACTAAAATCCGCCGAGGTTTTAACTTTCATCAGCAAATAGTGCGTCCGCTCGTTCGGCAGGTACATTCCTTAATGAAAGCAACCTTTGGTCTACAAATGTTTGGGGATAAACTCGGATATACCGTCTTTCTTTCACCTGTTTGTCTTCGTCTTTCCTGGCCTAGGTCAGGGTTCCCCTGTTATTTGTTGTAAAACACCCTGTTTATTTTATGAACATAATGCTATTCTGAAAACTATGTTTGCAATACCTAGGTGCAGCCTGAGGCACTTAAGATTTTTTCAGACATATTTAAAATGGTTTTCTAGCTAGCCTACATCCATGTTCTGAGAACTTTCTGTCCCTCTTTCATTACGTAGAGCCAAGGGAGTTTTTCCTTAGAAAAAATCATGTGGAAAAAAATACTTTTTCCCCGAGAAAATGATATCCCAGGCAAACAGAGAAAGGTAGTTCCATACCTGGCTTGACTAAAAGAAAAGCTCATTTAACTGGACTCTCCGTATTGTGACATTTCACTCTGCTCTGGCAGATACTGAGAACACAAAATGAGATAAACTCAGATTTTTCTTTTTTAGCAATATTCTAATAAAAAAATTCAAGTACTTAAATAATGGAATTGAACATAACATTTACATAGCTTGCAAACATAGCCATTTACATAACATTTACACAGCTGCCTTATAAAATTGCTATGAGAAATTAAAGTTAAGCATGAATTTATACCTTTAGCTTTTTCTGAGATGTTGTGCAAAGCTTTTAAAAAATATTTTAATTCATTAAAAGAATCACATTTTCATTTAAGCTTGCATAGCAAACCTTAAGACCAGCATTTAAACTTGAAACAACAACAACTTAAAAATATATTATGCTCTCTTAAAGCATCTGCCTGTATCATAAAGAAGGAAAATTCCTCTCTGTACAGAATCTGCCCAGTACACGAGAACCATTTTCCAAGACATTGAATAAAAGCCAGATGAGCGTGAAGCAGCGGGGAATGTTAAACCTGATTTGGAAAGAGCTCTTTAGAAATGCAGGATCCAGATGGTCAGCCACGTCTGAGGCAGCCCTGCTGGGGGTCTGCAGATATATCCCTTGCCATGAGATACAATCACGCCTGGGCTGGCATAGGAGCAGCCATGTAGAACAGCTCCCAGCTACGGGAGGGGTCAAAGCAATAAGCACTGCCACAGCTGCCATCATTTCCTCGCCGAGAATCTGCCCATGCGAGGGCCCGGCCTCATCTCTCCGGAGGGCCTTGTCCAGCCACCAAGCTGGATTCTTCTTCAGGCAACAACCTATTTTGGGTTGCTGTCAAATTTTGATAAACTTTAGGTGTTAGAAGGTAAATTCCCCTTAGGAGATGCTTCCTGCAATCTGTGGCTAACCTGGGAGACAGGTTAGCCACAGGGTTCAATGAGCTGGGAGAACATGTTCACAATCATTTTCTATTATCCCTATGAAAATTTCAAAATGAGAAACATCTAGAGGGAGTACAACGCACACACACAGATGCACACACACACAAGAGCAATTGGCATATACCGAAGGAGCCAGCCTCTCAGAGCATTTGGATGTGCCAAGAAAGGCCGCGTCCCAACACTACTGCAGGATTTATCTTGATTTTGCTACCAAGTCTAGTACTAAGGCATAACCAAATATGGCAATAAACTGGGGAGTGAAAGCAACCAAGTAGGAGAAATTAAGACAGAAGCTAACTGAATGAAGAGAGGCAGGTAGGGTAGATATCAGCACGGTCGTTCAGTAGGCACAGGTGGGGTGGGAGAGGTTGCCAAAGGCAAGGACCAGATTGGAGCACAAGAAGATAAAATATGCTTGACACAGATTCAACTAAAGTCACTTAACAAACTTAAACTGAGCCTGGACTTGCATAGAGCCCAACAGGAACTGTCCTGGGGGCCATTGTCCCCTCCTGGGACCAGAGCGGCACAGGGGCAACTGACAGCAGCAGACATAGAGTTTTACTGCCAGCAAAAGCTTTGTGACCTGTGTTTTGATTTCCAAGATCTGTATCAAAATCAAGGTGAAAAATCATTGCAATCTAATGCTCTTTTACAGTGCTGTTTTCTTTAGCCTGACTATAGAAAGCCATGCGATGAAATGGTTTCCTTTGTATTTAGAGCTTTTGAATATCAAGTGTAAAATGTAATGCAGGAATGGATTAGTATTAAAGATGATTTTAGTACCATTTGTCTTTTAAAAAGCCCTATTTTCTCTTTGATTATTTAAATGGTCTTATATAAGATATTTCACCAAATCTTGGATATAGCATAATGGAAGTCCAAAGTTATACTTGACACTTGATTACTCACAAATCTGAGTGATGAGAAAATGAATAGAAATGAATGATGAGAAATAAATAGAAGTCTGGGAGAGAAAAATAAAAAATAAAGGAATAATAATGAAAGCAGTGTAGTCTGATAAATTGTCATTTTATCAAAATGATTCCTTGCCTCTCAATCCAACTATCCTTTAATTCAGTCATTAGTGAATATCAGACCCTTAAAGGAAGGCACACTTAAAACATTCAGTGTGTCAGCTAGGCATTATGCACAAAGCATTGCCCATAATTTTCAGACATTCAATAGTAGCTTCAAGGCAAGAATGATTATTTTGTCTGGTGATAATTTTTTTTAATCAGCCAGAAGTATTTCTCTGTTCCCATTTGTCTAATATTGCTTGAGGGGGTTAATCCATGAAAAATATGTTTCTTTAGGTTTCCTAAGGAGTCGATCTGGATTTTGAAATTTTGATTTTACAGGCTTATTAACTAGTTACCTAAAGCACTATGTTAAGATTTTTTCCCCAGAAAAATATCCAAATTAAAATACACATGTAGCATTGGATTAACTGAATTAACTGGGCATACTACGTGGTAAAGGAGATCAATAGAAAAATCTAAGCAAATAAAAGATGCTTAAGAAATTCCCCCATTAAACTGCTCATGGATTACCACAAAGATGAGCAGCAAAAACTAAGCAGACTTTAAAATAAAAGAAGACAAACTAAAATATAAGGTATATATACACATTTAGTAAGTTCTGTTCAGATTTGGGTACTACAATAGTGCTTTATTTTAAGTTAATGGATTTCATTGGATTTACATGTTTAAGTTCTGGTATATTTTGAATTATCTTGTTGAGTCAAGGTTGTAACTTCTACTTCACCTTGTTTTGATATGTTGTAAAAACAAGCACCTCCAATAATCATCTTGGATACATCTTCCCATGAAAATACATCCATGTAATTTTTGTAACTCACAGTTTCCTCAAGTCTTTTTGCACAGGAAACCCCCAGAGCTGCCCCGGAGAGGAAGATCTCCCACTGGAACAGTGAGCACTGTTCCTGATGCAGTGCTGCCAGCAGCAGCCAGCACTCTGGGACCATCTCACTGATGGGCTGCCAGAACGCACCGTTCCAATATCATGTCAGACACTACTGAGGATGGATACCGAGGGGACCACACAAAAGAAAGAATTGTTTTATAGCTACAGCACCCAGAGCAGCCTTGCACGGGTCTGGACACAAGGCCAGACTGCCCTTGCCCTGGTTTACAAGGGATTCCCACGCAGCAGCCTCTCACACAGCCCAGCTCTGAAAACAAAACAAAAACAAGCAACAAAGAGGCCACCCACCAACCTGCAAACACAGACTTTGTTTACTATCATAAAAATAGTTACCATTTTTTGTGGCCAACTTAATGAGCTTCACTGTTCAAGAATCTCTCCAAAGAGCAGATTTTTAGGAAGAATAAATGCAGAAGAAAATAAGTACATTTTTTTCCAGAACAGATTATCTTAACATTAACAAAACACAAGTGGTAAAGTAGAAAACAGCTCTGAAAATGATAACAGCAATGAGTACATGCAAATTTCTGAGAATGAAAAACTTCAGATGAAAAGAGAAATTTTTGAAGTAACACTCCATATAGTTTAGAAAGATTAAGAATATCTAAAACCAGGGCTTATATTAAGAGCAGTGGAATCTTTGCCAGTACCGAAAAATGTTTATAGTGATTTTATCACTCATTAGTAACAGACTGAGAAGGTGATGTTTTGATTTTAAAGTGTAATAAGACTTACTAAAGGACAAAATAAGAGTCGGTAGCTGAAACCACAAGAAATTATCCCTCCAAAAATAAGCTTTTCTTTCCCCCACTATCACCTCTTAAAACAGCATGCAAGTGCATTACTTCACGATGCAGCTAATGCAAGAACTCCAGGAAGGAAAAAAAAAAGTCTTTGAGCCATAAAGCTTCTTCCTTTAAATCTCCTTTGAGCCATAAATTTTTTCCTTTAAATCTCTTAATTCAACACACTGCTAAAGTAGGGAAGACACGTCCCATCAATTAATAGCTTCTGAAAGGCTTATTTCATACATCTTTTCACTCTCTTTCCCACACTACCTACTACAACAACAGATTTTGCCTACTATTAACTGTCTAAAACCATCAGTTGCCCCTTTCCCTCCCACCTCCCTTCTTGCTATCACAGTTTTTGCTATTACTTATTAACCTAGGAACAATGAAAGGCCCAATGGCCAATTACTTCCAATTCAGCTATTTTCTAGCACTGTCTCTTGTGTGAATTTTAAATACCATCATCCACTATTCCTCCTGCATGATGAATTGACAGAAAAATGCCATTTAATCAGTCTATATTGTACTTTAGGGGAGCATTTCAGTATTGCAACTCCCTTCCCATGGATTATCCCATCCATCACTATTCCCAAAGCCAGGCATATGACAAGGCCGTCTGAATGTTTCCATACAGGATCTCAGTGTTTTTTCTGAGAGAAGGCTTCAGGAAGTACAGCAATGACTGGCCTTTATGCACTCAGACTGTGTTTTGTCACCAGCAGTATCTGTCTTCATCCAAAACAAACCTGAACAGATTATCCAGAGCAATAGGTGTTTTTTCAGAGTAATTTATATTTGAATTAAAAAAAAAATGGAGGATAAAAGGAGGGTTAACCTCCCAATTTGAAGTAACTGCACTGCATATCATCTTGCAGGTGTTCTCAGGTTTTAACTGACCATTTAAGTTACCATGTACGCACATGCTGTGCTGTATCTGCTATCTGAGAACCTACTGTAAAAAAAGGTTAGTGAGTAATTAACAAACTCTCCTCTCTTCGTAATCAAGTGCCTTGCTAGGAAGCATCCATACAGAGATAAGAGAGGCCAGTAACAGATTTTATATCCCCAAAGCCCAAGAGTGGCACACAGCTAGATATTTCATATACCAAAAAGCTGGAGTAAGGCCAATCTTTTTAATGGTCAAAAGATAGGTGGATGTACAAATGCATTTGTGCCAAACACCATGTTGCATCGCAAATGCCGGGGACATCACAGATTTTACCATCTGTTTAAGAGGATGAGCCACAGATGTTCAAAACCTTCATGAGAGTTGAGTCTAAAAGATGCATAGAGTATTCAGATTATGAAAGGCAAAATATTAAAGAAAATCAGCACTTGATCTAATTTAAAATTAGTTTCAAGCATAATTTTTTTTTCAGTTTCTCCCTGTGATGATGTGTACGTGTACTTTAAATATCTCTTCACACTACTCTTGTGTTGAGGTGTGTATTATAGAGGAAACTAAGTAGAAAACACAACCTCATAAAAAAGTCTTTTCTGCAGCACTTCACTCATGAAGTAGGGAAAAGAGGGTAGAAGGACATCATGCAACTCATCACCTAAAAATTAATGAAACATTTTTCCACATTAATGCCCAGATCTCAAAAAGCTGGAGGAAGAAAAATGGAGGGCACAGACCCCAAGATAATAGGATTTAGAAATCATTTCAACATAGCTTTAAATGTTGGATTAAAAATAGGTACTTTTGAAACTTATTTTTTCCCCCATATATTTCTAATTTTAAAGACACAAAAAAGAAAATCACTCACATTACCAAAATACAACTTTTTAAAGCATGCATATGTAAGCTGGCTCTAGTTTGCTGGCATATCATTATACATATCATAGGCAAAATATATAGGGCCTACATTTTCAAACCTGTAAGACAGGAATAAGCAAAAACAATAAATAAAAACATCTGCAAAAAGATTTGACCACAGGGAAAATACAGATATTGTTGAAGATGTGGCAAGCTGCGTATTAAGATTCAGCAGGGCGAGATCAGCAGCATTCCTCTCTGCTACCGTATCAGAAAGCTTAAGATATATGACAGCTGCAGGGGCTCCAGTCAAGCACGGATCCAGGGAATCCGGTGCTGTGGGATACACATCCTTGTAGTCTCAAAGCTGTTTTCCTGTGAATTTAAGCTTTGTCAGCAGCGTTTCCACAGCAAGCTCAGCAGCTCTGAGGAGCTTCCCACCTAGGCCAACGTCTACCACATCCGCTTCAGGCCCCCAGCTCCTACCCTGCCCTCAGGCCGCCTTCAAACATACAGGCAACACAGAGAAAATGTTTCTTATCCACAGCCAAAAAAGATACCAAACTAATTCCTAATCCACAAACAGCTGCCCCTCTGCTTTTATCATCTGCTCAAACCCATCACTGTACTTGAATTATTTCATTCCCGAGTTGCAGCAGCCTCCAAACAGCGTGGAGGCAGTCCTGACCAAGCGCCCCCAACACGGCAGTTCAAACAAGCTCTGGTCTATGTTTGGCAGAAGCAGAGAGAAGATGAGATCGTACTGGAGATAGAGGGTACCAAGAAAGCTGACAGGTTGTCTCTGTTGGCTGTGATTCAGGCTGCAAGCCATAGCCAAGTAGAACTTTGCTAACTCTCAGTTCACTGACGGGTAAAACCTGTGAGTAAATTATTTAATACAAAAAGATGACTTCTCATGCATAGAACGTGCATTCACTGTACAGGAGCCAGCAGCTATGTTACTGGCACTGGTATGATAGCCCAAAAATCCATTCATTTTCTACCTTGAGTAACAGTATTTTCATTTGAGAAAAGCAAGTTGGAACAGACTGCTACTTTTCCAGATTCCAAACCAGAAGACTCAGATCCTGTCACAACAAAACCAGAAAAATCCTATCGTTTACCTTCAAAAATGTCAATAATCTGTGCAGTTGCTGCTTAAGGCACTTTCAACATATATGCAAGCATAAATGTTCACGGACCATGAACAGTCACACACACAACTTTGAGGAGCAGTTTAGTGTCAGAACATTCACCGCAGACACTGCCTATAGAGATAAAATGAGACCAGCTAGACAAAAACATAATATTTTGCAAAGAGTCTCTTCCTCCTATACACAAACTGCACTGTATTTTAAAGTATAAAAATAACATTTTAAAGACATCTTTAAAATATTCTTTCAAACAATCCATTTTAGCTTCAACATTTCCAGTTTTACCTTTTGGTTCCTTCTAATTCCTAAATATAAAAACTGGAACTCAGTTTTACTTTTCCTTCAGATTTTCCCCACAGACATTTTTACACGTGCCAAATGAACTATTGAAATACACAAATATCACATACATATTTTTTACAATCTTAAGATGATATAAGGATATAATACCTTACTATAGCAATATGATTACATGTTAAAAAGAGGGAGAACACATTGTTTAAACTACTTATTTTCAAGTCCTAGAATATATTTTATATTGTACATAGTTAATTCAGAAATGTAAATAGACCACTGCGAACAAAAGAAGAAAAAGTTCAGTGTACCTTTAGGCAAAGTGAAATTCCATTCTTTCTTGAGAATTGCCGATTTCTCCATATAAGCACTATGTTATTTGTAGGAAAGACTATAACATTAAGTCCAAAGAGTCCAGAGATATCACTACACTCCTCTGTGAAGCAAAAATATTTTTAAGCTGTAAAACTGTGGAACACCAGACTATTTACTCCTGCGATGGGCAGTGCCTGGCTCAGTCACTTACTATTATCATTCAAATAATATTACATAGCAACAGTAACAGAAGGCCCTGTCAGATCCTTCACTAATTTTGACCTGTGCTTAACTCCCAGAACTGCCAGGAATTATTAGCAGAAGCAGGGCAGGCACTAGCTGCCCTGCTAAGCAGAGATCTGTGCCCTTCGGTGATGTTTTAGGATCAAATCTCTATCAGCTGCCTGCACACAGAGGACTTGCCCGTGGTACAGGCACCAGCCGCGTGCCAGCGATTAAGTGGGGACAGTTTGCAGGAGATGGAATTTGTTTTTCTGTTTTTCAGTTTGGGGGCAGGGGTTTCTTCACACTACTGACATCTGGTGCAGACGGGCACGGTGGGGAGAAGCTCTTTACAGGCTGAGGACGGCTTACTGCTTAGCCGCCCCGCGCCACAGCGGCAGAAAGCAGGACACAACTGCAGCTCTGCAGGGAGCAGACGCTCTTCTGTGTTAGCGGACACTAATAGCTAGACAACGTTCACTGTTAGTGAACAAAGTGTTCACAAAAATATCCATGTTCCAAAGATTTCATATTAGTTACGTTGCTGGATACCTGAATTTACACTGCTAATTCAAAGCAAAGCATTAGGCCTTATTAAAGGGAAATTTCAAGGGCTTAGGGTGTTTTATTTTTTTTCATTTTTTATTTCTTGCAGATCTTCCAAATCACATGTAAAAAGTATTTAATGCTATTCCTTCATATCATCCTTACATTTAGGAGATGAATAAACCTAAGTTTTGTCTGCTCACTCCGAACACCAACGTACACAACTCAGCCACCAAGACTCAAGATAGCCCGAGTTATGGCACGTGTATGCAAAGTTCAATTTCCTTAATACTAGGATTCTACGCTGAGAAAAGCTTTTAGGATGTTTTAAAGATACAAAACAAACACCTCACTGAACAGTCAGGAAAACATTTTTTTAAATTTCTGAAAAATTCAGCTACCTGAACTGAGGTGCATGTACAATAATAGAAAAAAAAAAGCACTATAGAAAACAACAAGTTTCCACCCAGAAGACCAATACAGCCCAGGAGGCACCGCGCTGTGAGTCAGCGCTCAGGAAGCCCCTTCATGAGCAGCAGCAGCAGCGCTGGACACATGCAAGTGCCACCCCATGCAGAAGACCACCATCCAATACACGCAGTCTCTCTGCTTGCTTCTGGGATCCAACAGGCTAAGGCCTAAGGCCTCCACCCCCAAGCTCCTCGCCATGGATACTTGCACTGCCGCACTATCCTGGAGCCTTGTCCCAGGACTTTATTCCCCCTTAAGTTGCTGACTTGCTGCAACTGGCCCAAGGTTATGTTTAAACTGTACGCACTTCCATCCTGCATCTACCATCCTGTTTAGTTTATAATCTCTTGAGGGCAGGGACCGCCTCTGACTACTTGTTTGAACAGCGTCCAGCACAATGGAGCTTTGATGCAGCTGTGGGCGCCGCTCGCAGTAGTGCTGGATTCCAGATCTCACCTATAGAAGTATAAATAGATTATGTTGTAGTTCCTGGAAACATGGTGTCAACAGCACTGAAACAGCGCATGGATTTGGTTGCAGCGGACAAACAGTTTTCCACATTCTTCTCTTTGGGATTATAGCATATATATTGCCATGAGAAACGTGTTTTACAGATAGACAAGGTTTCTTTCCCCATTAGTGTGTCTCATTTTTGTTAAGCACAGGGACAATAAATTAGCACGTTTAGGTGTAAATATCCTGACAAAATTTAAAAAAAAAATCCATGGCAGAGATATTAATTGATAAAGTGACAGTATCACATGACTGCTCAGCTCACAATTCTGCATAATGCTCCAAGCCTAATTCCTCCCTGAATCACTTCCTTGTGTTTTGCAAACATCTTAAGAACTATGTATCTAAGTAACATCTAAGAAACCTACTTGGAGTTTACTTCAGAAATGCCCATAGCATAAGCTGTTTTCCCCCCCCTATCCTGCAGGGTTCACTAAATTCATGCCATCTCAGCCAAGGGACTTCAACTGGGGGATAAGTCTTATATTACATGTATATTTGGTATACTTGACAGTTAAAGACAAAGATGGTGAAAGTTATCTTGAATACTATCTGAATGGAACCAAAAACTTGATTAATTTCATAAAACTGTTTAGAAGAATTAGTTTATTTTGCTAACTCACATGAACTAAAGTTATTGTAGCCATATTGCTATAACCTTCGCTTCCTTTCTATTACAGTCACTTTAATCTTGCTTAATTCTGTGCATTACAGTGTAAAGTGTGCAAGCAGTAATATCACATTCACTACAGGACGCACTACGCAGGATGGAGCATTTGAAGATACACGTACATACGGTCTTATAAAAAAGAAGGTTCATAAGCATAAAGATGCTAATACTAAAGAAATTGTTTTACTTCATTATTAATCATAAAATAAATTGTGAAAGCCGTTGTTTTAGAAGCTAAAAATGTAGACAAATACTACATAAAGTAAATATTTAACAAAAGAATATAAATGTGTTGCAAAACTTAGTTCTTATTTTCTCATTACAGGCTCAAAACCAGTTATTTTACTAACTGCTTTTTGCTAACAAAAAAGAGATATTGCAGGAATTTCACAAATACATTTTATATTCCCAGAAGCCATAGTCATTACTAGAAAGAGTCAACTATCTGAGCAACATTTACTATTTTAAAATTATTTACTCACATAAATCCGTCCGAAAAGTTAGGGCTCCAGTAAGGAAAGCTAATAGGAAACAGCATGGGTTTAAATAATTCTGCTAGCAGCAAGTATGTACTCGGTGTAACCCCAGCTATTTACCCACGAGCGTTGGCTTTCTTACATCACACAGTGATGTTTCCATTGGAAAAGCAAGCAATGGGGAAAGGTCCTGACGTGAACCAACACGTACATGGCAGCGAGTGTGACCTTGCAGCGTTTACTAGAGGGATGCAGAGCGCTAGCCTGGTGGCTTCTACTGCCCGATTTCCATCGGCTGCTCTATTGTTTTAAGCCTCGCTTGCACCGGAGTAGCACGGCACAATCCCAGGAAACTGAGGGAGTCGCTGCGATAGCTCCATCTGATTAAACCTGCAGATCCTGAGCAGTATTTCCCACTGCCTCGGTGCCCTGCTGTTGGGCTACACGAGTAAGCTCTAGCACGCTTGCTGCAGAAACAGCTCCCAAAGATTAAGGAAAGCAGCGTAGCAAAACAAACAAAAACCGCACCGAGTAAAGTCTGACAAATGTGCCAAGTACTGGATGTTAACACTTCCCTGCTTTTTATTAGGGTGACCGTTCCTATTTAAAGGAGATGGAGGAGAGGGAGAAAAGAGGGAGGAAGAAGGACATTTTTTATTCTGCTCGTATTTTTGTGCACTCCTATATATTCCGCACACTGTACAAACTATATGAATATGTAAGTCATTGTTTGTCTTGATTAGACACAAATAAGGCATAAAGCAGCATCAGCATATTGTATTAGAGAAGTACAAGGAATATAGGAGTCAAAAAGATCCCTTTCCAGAAAGAGGTGAACCCCAGATGCTCTGAGCACATGCAGCAGCATGAAGCTGTGTTAACCCGAGCAAGAGAATAGCTGCAAGGTTAACTGTTTTTCATCTCACACAGCACAGTCTCCAGTGCTAGCTGCTAATGCACCATTTCCCCAACAAAAGCATTCCTGCTTATGGTATGTAAGTAACAGAGTTGAAAAAGTCAAAATTACTCACAGACTCCTGAAGATGCAATAGCAAACTATCTAAGACAGGAAATTCCAGTGTAATATTATAAAATAAGGAGGAATAAACATGCATAAAGTCAGGAACTGACAGGCCTCTGGATTACTGCAACTGCAGGAATCATGCTCACGCATGCTGTGCTATCTTTTATGAAACTGAGCCCAGGAAGCAGGCGATCAGTTAGCTCCTCCTAACAAGTCCAACTGGCTATGAAGAGCTGGAAGGGCTGCACGGAGCAACCAAGAGGAGCTATCCCACATATTAATCTGCTTATCTCGGATTGCTCTGGGTAGAGGGAGGGAAACCCGAAACAAGGCAGGGGGAGGGGAGGGGAAAACCATAGCTTCGCTGTCCAAACAGCTGAATAATTTCAGCAAGACGTAGCTCCCGTTGCACTCGGAAAGCTAGGACTATATTTGCACAGGCATAAAGGCAGCTGAAATGTGTCTGAGGAGAACCATCCTCTAATAAGTTTATTTTGTCATGGACAGAAAACTACACAAACTCAATTTGCATTTCATGTCAAGTAATTGCTTCAGTGTTCTCCTGATCTTAATTTAAATATAATGCTAGTGATTAATATGAAATATTCTTCTATAAATCTTATTAGACTAGATTAGGTTTTTATGCAGACCACAGGTGGCCATCCTGCACCTTAATCAGCAGCCCTTACTGCAAAACCATTTGCACAGTCCTAGTCTTTTTTTTTTTTTTTTTCAAAAAAGCAAACAAAAAAAAAGTTTTAATTTAAGAGACCATCAATATTCCATGGAGACTGGAGGAGGATCACAAATCAATGTCTTAAATGAATAACCAAAAAAGAAACACTTAATCCAACACAGACTATGATTTACATACTATACCATATGAAGCCAAGGTTGTCTTTCCTGGGAAATGCAATGGTTTTAAAAAGTGGTTTTGATCTAGTTTGCAACAGATATCATTTTAGAAAAATATTTATGTCAAAAATATTTGCGTCAAGTGCTTTAGATTAACAAAAAACACTGTTTAATTCAAGTTGATTTTTATAAAGTAGTTTCATCCAATGAAAAATGCTTAGGGATTTCACAAGATCAGAGTCAGTGTTGACCAGAGAGAACAACCATCTTTAGCCATGCCAAGTGAAGGCTTCATGCTCATACATTTTTCTTATTCAAAAAAAGAGATGAGACCATCTTTACTAAAGACTGATAAAAAACAGATACCCTATTTTGAAGGGAACTGTTAGCCTTTACATATAAAAATCATGGTAAATTCTGCATGAAATAAACAACAGGTATTTTAGCATTAATTGTATAATGGCAGAAGCAGCTTAACTGTTTTCTTCTTTTACATCCCTTTCATAAAGTTATTTCTTCACACTTCTC
Source organism: Crypturellus tataupa (assembly GCA_034781795.1). Lineage (NCBI taxonomy): Eukaryota > Metazoa > Chordata > Aves > Tinamiformes > Tinamidae > Crypturellus > Crypturellus tataupa. Next base: position 9,600,447 of record JAWLRI010000673.1, read on the forward strand.
CTTTTTCACCTTCCTCTTGTAATCTACCTTCTAATTATTTCAGAGATCTCCTTGGCAAATTACCTTATTAAACTCCTTCCAGTATTTGCAGTCAGGACACTCACATTCACCAGCTACTACAGATATTTTGCAGCTTCATTTACCCAGAAGACTGTTAGTGGCTGCAGATGACCATCTGGACCACGTTTTCCTGCTGGGCATCATTACTCGAGTTAGAGGAACGGAAGCCTTTAATCTCATGAATCAGGTCTTTTTGCATACCTAAGCAGTCTCCTCCCCAGGTCTCCAGTCTGTCACTACATGCAATTAATCATGAGCTATTTCTTCACTACATCCCTTTAAACATCTCTTGATGAAAAAGTACAATGCAAAAAACAGCACACTGAAAATTAACTGGCTGTGTGTGAATATAGATATGTATATATATCAGATATTCACAGTGATATTCAGGTGTCTAGTTCCAGTTAAGTAGATAAGAAATTTTCGTGTCTTTTATCTGACACTTTAGGTATCTAAATAATATGAAAAGATTCCACAATCCTTTGAGGAATCTGAGTGGTAATGGGTCTTTAAACTCTCAGCACTTTATATTTAGATTTCCTAGGTAACAATTTTGCTGTTCAGGCCTGACCCAAGAGGAACAAAAGGGACATCATTCATTTCTCAACAGGTATTTAGTAGTAGGTGAGGAAAAAAAAATCTCTCTGTGCAGCTGCTCAGAGGAAATACTTTGGCTTCATTTCTTTCTTCTATTGGGAAAAGTGTGCTGTAAGTATTTGAGGAAATTAAATACCTTGAAAGAAATACGTACATCTCTATCTCAGGTCTCTGACTTCAAATGAACTAAGAAATACCACTATTCTACAAAGCTGTCACAGTATATTTAAGATTATGGCAAAAATGAATGAAAAGCCTCAACCTGCCAGACATACTCATTTTCAGTGACAGGTTTGCAAGTACACCACATACAATTTCAGGTTTTTCTTTATATGCTTTGTTTTAGGACAAAAATATGTAAAACACTGTTTTGGATTACACTAGTCCTTAGAAATTAATTATCCTTTCCATGAACTAGGAACTAAACAGAGTATTATCTTTCAAAAACAAAAATAAAACAATAGCAGTTCTGGATTTTAATGCTCCCTTTAAGTTTTATTTAAAGAAGAGACAGTGCAAATAAAAATGTAATCCTAAAATATAGTCAAGCAATACTACACATTTTAGTGTGTCCCAGTCACACCTGTGCGATGGGTACAATATCCTCATCTATTTATGCCCAACAGCAACATTGTCATGAACCCAGATTCTATCTGAGAGATACTAAAATAAACATCATGGCTTCAGAGAGTTTGAACTTGAGATCGTCAGCTTTTCAAGTCATGCCCCCAAAAGAAAGAAATACACACTGGATGTTTCAATTTCAGCTTCCTTCTGCCCTGACCTGAAGGAAATAAAACAAATACCAGTGTGGTTTCTCTCAGCTATGATTAAGGAAGAGCTACATCCAAAGAAGATCCACTAAACCAAGAGCCAAAAGAGTGTATCCACACATACCAAGGTATGTTTTTCTGTCTAACCCAGTATGGCCCTGTCTTCCTCCCAGAAGCAGTCTTCATCATCCACCACAGCTCTCAGGACACCTTCTGAGAGCAGCAGCCTTTGGGTTTCCTTATCAATACCACAAAGTGTGTTCGATTCTGCTATTGTCACCAATGCTGATGCACAATCTTTACTAAAGATGAGATATAGCCAAAATACATTCCGTGTTTTGAAGAAAAATAAACCATTTAGTTCCATATTGAATTTGTACCAGCCCATTGCTGGGTAATTCTGAACCGCATGATCCGTTTTCTGCATTTAACTTAATTTACTGAAGCTAAATCAGCAGTTACTTGACTAAGTAACTGGAATGTATGAAGCAGTAAAGCAAGTCCTTTAGTATTTAAGACATCACATTCTTAACATCTGTTTTTTAAGCTGTTTTAAGTTATTCATGTCCATAACAAGAGCTTTTTACGTTTAATTAATTCTTTCTGTGCTAAGCTGCCTTTCGGACCTCTGATTTATTGTAGGTTTTTTGGCCTGTCAACTTACTAGGAAACTCAACAGTAATGACAGTGATGACTCCTCTCCCTGATAAATTTTTTTTAAAAACAGTAATCTACAATTTAACACACAAATCATTTCTCTCTTTCAGTATTTGAAATATTTTTGATATTTGTTTAAACACTATGGGCATACATACAGCTTAAAAGGAAAACCTATCAAGCAGGAGCTTCAACACTGGTCTGCCTGGAGGTTATTCTTTTTGGCAGACTGAGGGGGAATCTCATTTTCATACTTGGAAGTGTCAGGCCCAGCAGGCCTCAAGGGCTCGACTGACTGGATGAGGCCAACGGCCCAGGTGAGAGCAACGCAGCTGGGCAGGGGCTGGGTAGGACAGTGATGATTGGGAGCCTCCTCCTTTCCCATCCCAACTAATGTAGCACCTGTGGACAAAAGGACAAGTGGCTACTGGGATCAGCATCAACTGAGAAGCCCAAAGAATAGAAAATATTATGTTGTATTTCAGGATATTTTATATTTCTCAACACAGGCTCAACCCAGCAGCTATGTGGTTCATCCCTTTGGTTTCATGTTCCTTTAATACTCCAGTTCCAAGAGTGTCTTATGGATGGCCAGATATACCCAAGAGGAAGCATCTAAAATATTTACAATGTAATTTAGTTTTACCAGGGTTGTTTACAGTCTGTGGAGTTCATATGGAGAAGTGAACCATTAGTTTCTCTATAAGAACTAGCTATAGAAACAGTAACTACCAAATCAACTCCTGAAATGTATACAAAACCTATGTAGGGAAAGACAGCTTACTGTTACAACCAGCTCTAAAAATGGCAACGTAATTCTGCACTCCCTGGGACACGATTGAAAGAAAAAGAAGAAAAAAAAGATATATGGACAGTGGAAATAGAGATGGGCAGACAAGTTAAAAAGGAAAATCTGACTATTTACTCCTTTGAATAACCAGCAGGCCAGCAAAATCCACTAACATCCGGTGCATTACATGAAGAATCATGTTCCTTTGATAATGTTAGGAAACAAGTATTGCGAGTTAAACAGCTTGAAGTGTAAACACATAATAGTTAAGTAAACAAGAGTTGTTCATGTCTCCAGATGCTGAGTTTATTTTATATAGCAGCAATGCCAACAAACATCACATTGTAAAAGATAATTATACTCTATACGGTGGTTTTGTGAAGGAAGTCTTTTGAACAGTGCACAAAGACACATGGAAAATATGCAAGGAATGGAACATATGATCCATGAATACACTTCTTACGTCAGGAGCAGAAGGACCTTGCCCAACATGTAACTATATAATGATTTAGCAAAACAGTAAGAATCTGAAACTCCTGCTTACAGTAAACAAGAGCAACCTCTGGTTAAGGTTACACTGTGTGACTACAAAAACACACAGAAAAAGGATATTCATAATAGATTAAAAAAAAGAAAAACTTACATATCTATATTCATATAGGGAACCAGGAAATTACCTATACCACTGGTTCAGGAGAACACAGACAAGCTAAGTCGGTGCTAAACTTAGTCCTAGATGAACAATTAACCATCAACTTCAGCACAGAGGCAATATAAACATATTTTCCGAGTTAATCAGCCCTGCATGGAGGGAGAGTTGTGCTGCACAGTCTGGTTATTTCACTTGCAGACATTAGTATATAAGCTGGTGTGAGCTACAGATGTTGTACTGCACTCGGGATGGAGATCCTCCAATGCATCCTCTAACAGAGGATGGGAGATCCTCCAATGCATCCTCTAACAGAATTTGATATTTAGTAAATATTCTTATTTCAGTGGTTAGAATAACTACCTACTAACATTTTTTTTAAACAGAACAGTTGTATCAAATCCAACTGTGACCCAAAATCCATTCAGCTGAAGTTTCTGACTCTGAAACTGAGCTATATGTTAAGTACAAATGCTTAAGAAGGCACCCCTTCAAAAACAAAATAGAACAACAAGAAAAAAAAAATGTTTAAAAAAACTCACAAAAGAATGAGGCTCAATCAGCTTCCCTTTTCTTCCTGTAAACCCTGGAGAGTTTGAGTGACATCTAAGACCCACTGCGTATTCAAAGAATACCTACATCCTGTAAATGCATTTTTATACATACATATAATATACATACATACATATACATATAAAGGAAGACCCATATTATTTAGCAGCTTGCCCATGACCATAAACTCTGAAACGGAATCTAGCTCCTCCAAGTCTCACTCCAGGAATTATGCCATGAAATATCAATCTGGGTCACTATTACTGCAACGCGTTTCGACTTATAAATTCCTTGCAAAGCAAAACTACTACTGCACAACTGAGCATCCTGTACACTTGAAGTCTACGTATAGTATTGAAGCTGCATCACCTAGGTGCCAAAGGAAGCATGATGGAGAATTGTTCATCCCACCAGCTAGACAAATGGGTGGTTGAAGCTGAAGGAACTGAGTCCACACACACTGGCTAGTCCATGAAGGGAGGAGGGTAATGGAATTAACCCAGAAACAGAAGATTTTCAGGCATCTTTAAGAATCTTAGTAACTACACAGATACAGAGGAACTAGATAGGCAGATTTACATAAACTATACAGATTTTCATTGATACACAGGACACTTATCCAAGGGGAAGAACACCACAGGAGAAAGACGCATGCAAAAAAAAAAAAAAAAAAAAAAAATTGATTTTATTTTCACAAATTATTTCAGAAAGACTATAAATTCAGAAAAACGGAGGGAAGAGAGACCCCATGATTTAGAGAAACAGTTTTTTCACAAGAGATTCCTTTTCCTCTGTAGGAGTTACTGACATCTCATCAAGAGTGATGAAGAAATAGTCTCAGAGAGCCCACGATAGGATTTCTTTAAAATAATGAGATACTTCATGCTTTGAAACATGCTGGAGAGCCAAGAGATGAGCCAGCTGAAGTTCAGCAGCCAGCACAGCAACATCTTTGGAGCCCATGGATTAATCACCCAGCTAGGCCTAAGACTGTATGACAATGGTTTAGTCAACTTTTAATCAACCCACAGAAAAAAAAGATTGTAAAAAGTTATTTTTAATACACCTAGAACCAGCAAACTAGAAAGTTTAAAGATATAAAAAAAAGAACAAGAAATGTCAGATCTGTAGTTTCACACAAATTTGATGCATTCAGTCCCAGCCACAAGAAAGTTTAGAACTATTTGAGAATAGATGTAACTCTTAGCAATTAGCTTAAAACAGTGCAGTATTTTACAGAGGATTTTTGAGGGAGGATTTTCTGAACTTGGAAAGGTGTCAGGCACGTATCTTCCTAGGGTTATATTTAGGAAAATAGAATACTCTCTTTTTAGGAAAATAGAATGGTAATTAAACTTTCAATGAGGGCTTCGATGGAGGCACCAGGTCACTTGACAGACTTTAAGCACTGAAACGCAGTTACCATTAAAGAATCGTTTCAGCATGTGACGGACAAGCCCAGGAGGCCACCAGCTTGCTGGTGTGGATGGACCACCCACACTGAGCACTGCCTCCATAAGCCCTCCATGATCCTTTTCCCCACCCTAATCTCAGGGCTTTTTTTTTCCATTGCTTCTACCTGAGAAGAGTTCAAATATTCAAGCTATCAATGTGATCTTTGTCTCTAACAAATAAAAACTGATACAAAAAGTGAGCAGGATTAAACTAGCACTTCTCCTGTCCAATGCAATCCCCAAAAGTGCTGCGAGTCAAGACAACCATGTAGAGCAATATTAAAAGCAGAAAAACACAGGGCACTTGGGGAGACTCCCACCTGGGAAGGGGGAGAGGGAAGCACAGAGCTGTCTGGAAGAAATTAATGGTATAACATTAGGGCAGGAGAAGGAAGCAGAGCTTTACCTTTTTGGAGGAGCCCCTCAGGGTCAAGAGAAGCGGTGGATCTGGAGTCCTGCCTCACTCTTCCCTCTGGTAGTCCCAGGTAGTCTTGGGGAAGCAGCAGCTGCCACTCTGGCAGCAGCACCACAAGCCCTGGATGAGTTAGTTTGTGCAGCTATTTTAGCACATTGCTCTTTTCTAACCTCAGAAAAAAAAAAATCTGGCAATTTAATACTCCAGGTAGCTCAGCTAGACCGGGATAGCATTTCACTGGATAGACAAAAAGCCTCAAACAAAATAATTCTTTTCAAAGAGCTGGTATTCTTTTCAAACAACTGTTTTGAACAGAGGCACAAGTGACTTAAGAGGAAGAGCTTTCTTTCTAGTGAGAAATATTAAGCAACCAAGCTATAAGCAGATCTGGTCACATTTATGGTTGCAAAATGCCAACTGAAACTATCTTAAGAACATGAAGCAGACTATAAGAATCAGCAGTCATCTCTAGACCACAATGAAATGGTCTAAGCCTGTGAGAGAGGAAACTATGCAGGGTGCTCCCTGTGCTTCTCTCACAGTAAAGCAATAGCCTGGAAGTTGAGTCATGGCTGAAGTCTCATTTCTGCCCAGGGCATCCATCTCTAAAGTCAGTCTATCCACCATCTAGATCCAGGCCATCCACAGTCCTGTTGGAGCGTTTCCACTTTGTATTAAATATCAATGCTTTGGGGCCAACTCTTGAACATCCAGGGTCCTCATACCTCTATTTCACACAGACGCCATTTCTTTATGACTAAAAGCAGTTATAATGCATTTATAAATACCACTGAGTTGCACTGCAGCATCCCAGCAATATGCAACCACACCATAAGAACGGTCCCACAAGTCAAGCCAGAGGTTCGTACAGTCTGAGAACCTGTCTCACAATGACAAGCTCAGATGGCAAAGAGTGGATGTATGGAAAATGCTTTTCTAAACAGTGAGTTGTGCATCAGAACTAAAAAGAGCCAAAACTGGCATCTCAGGTTATAGTAACTTCCAGTTCATTTTCTTCAATTAATTTGTGCAGACACACTTTTTAAACCCACAGCATTCATCCTTCAGCATTCATAGCACCCTTCAAGAAAGAAATTCAGAGTTTAACTACTAGAGCTATGAAAAGCAACCTCCTTTAGTTCTCAATATGCTACTCCCTAAGCTCATTTGATGTTTCCTAGTTTTTGCACTTGAAAATGAAACAAATTATTGTTCTCCCTTCTTTCTTTTATTGTATCATAGAAATTTTCGCACCAGTACCCCCAGTCATCTCTTCTCCTAGCTAGACATTCCTGTTTACCCATGTGGAAGTGCTTCCAGTGCCCAGTATACAGCTATTGCGTTAGCATATACGTTTGCACAACAGGATTCTCTTGATGAGATACATGTACAGTTCCTAGCACTATCTATTTGCCTTCTCTTCCTCTGAATCCAAGAGGGCTACAGCCTCAAGCTTCTCCTACAGTAGTGAAATAAAGGAAAGGGTATCGATGCTGCACAGTGCAACTGAGAACTTTTAATGTATATTAGAAAAACAGAAGTCAGAGTCACGTAAAATGATTTTTTTTTTTTATTTAAGTCTTAAAAGTTACATCATGCCTGTATTATAGGTAGGCATGAGCTTTCGGTAGTTATTTTTAGTAATTAATTCTTATTAGCATCAGTTGCTTTGACAGGCAAAGAGAAGGCTTAATATCTGTCTTCCCTGTGCTGTTTTCCACCATCTCATGCTGTCTACAGTTTTAGAGATATCATAATTGCTGAACTCCTCCAGAAGTGCACACTCCAAGATATACTTACTTTATTGCAGGAGTAAAAATTGTTCATCCCATTAGAGACCCAGAATAATGACTAGTTTTGTTTTATTGTCACATACAATGAGAACCTGACCTTTGCATTTAAGCACATGTTGAGCGGGAGAGATTATTCTTCAGGGTATCTGTACAATCAGGCCCTTACTACTTAAGCTTCAGATTTCATTAAGGGAGACCATTGTCTAGGGCTGGCGCGAAACAATCAAGCCCATTTCATATCTAAATGTATGATAAGCCATTTGGCAGCAGATACCAAAAAAGCACAAACCAACTTGACCTTTATAGGATAGGATGAATGAAAGAATTAGTAGTTCAAATTATGTTGCTGGAATTATTTTAAGAATAAACACGTTGGGACACATGATGAAAACTGTTTCAGTTTTCACACTACTAACACTAGGCTTTCACTAGGTAATTAAGAAAATACCCTCAGTCCAAGTACATATTGGTTTTTAAAAGATGGTTTTTAAGAATCAGCTGTTACTTAAATATGACTTCATTCTTTAAGATTGTATATCCAGATGACTTGTTAAAGTTAGCATTTTTCCATTTCAAGTTGTATCTCTGATGTAAACGTATTTAAACAGTTTTAAAATGTATTTAAACATTCTCAAGAATAATGTGACATGTTTGGAATTGTTACCATTTCCTTACAAGCATCCTTTGTCTCAACTGTTTTGGTGTATGAAGTTAAATTTCTACGAAATTGTTGCTCATTGTGCTGCACTACTTTTATGAAGCCAAAAAAACATTAAAAGATAGAGGATATATTCCAATTAATGACATGCCATGCTTTTGTGCAATATTACTACAGTCAAAGAAAAATATGTTCATATCCTATCAGAATATTAAAAACAGTTCTTGTTTTTAAAATCATTTTGTAGTGGGAAATTTCTCAAACAAATGCATACATAAATAAGTGGGGAAGATGGAGCTAGTATATATTTTATCAGCAAACCGGAATGACCCAGACTCCACACTGAAAATACATTTCAGAGTCAAACCCAGCACCCAAGATATAAAAAGTGTCTGCAGAATTCTGTTGCCATGAATCACATTCAGATATTTAGGTGAGGAAATGAGGAGAAACCAGTGACTAAAAGCAGACCCTGTCTAAAACTGCAAACAAGCCCAAGTTTTAAAGTCATCTTTCAGGTGACATGAAGTTCCTGGAGAACTGCCTGAAGCAACGTAATGTACCGTGAAGTTTAAGTGCATAAACTGAACAGCAGCCATATGGTTTCATTGCCAAAAGCCCGATCCCTATCTTTAAACCTAATGCTTTTCCTCATCTTCCTACATTCACACGGATGCTGAATACTGTAACTATAGAAGTTCCTGTGATCTTAATAAGAAAAGGAGTGTTCTTAATATTCTGTGAATGTTAATTGTGGTGTATGTCTGGTACAATATCAATTTCAGTAAGCATTGAAATGCTCAACCATCTTTCTGTGGTCTGCTTTGTATCTTAGCAAAAGAAAAGAGATCATTATTCTATGTTCCTTAAAAATAAATGGATATAGCAGAGCATGTCACTCAACTGCCCTCAGGCAGTGCCTCAAGCACCTCAGCTATAATACCCACAATATCTGTATTATTAGATGGAAAGGATTAGTCTTAACTTCTCTATTCAAAGTGAACACTTAAAAATAAAAAATAAAATTTAAACTCCTTTTAATCTGGCATCTGAAGCCATGAAAACTGCTGACATTTGGAACACACATCCGGAAGGTCAAACAGACCATCCTTCCTGTCTTCAGGCATTCACATTTTTGTTCTAAAAGTCAAGCAGTTCCCATCACTTCAGAGAAATACCTCAGAGCTCTGTAGCTTGCTTCAACTTCCTTTCCAAGAAGCTGCACATATCAGTACAAGTGAATAATGCTTCTGAAAAGGAATGTGTCTAATGTTTACACATCAGTATTGCTGCAAGACACTGCTACAAGTTGTATAGGCCCATCAAGTTGCATATTCCATAGATAAACCACCTTTCAAAAACAGGCAATTAGCTCAACCTAGATAGAGGGAGGTAGCAGAGTGACTGGGGAAAAAACGTGTAGGAAAAGGTAAAGAAGCGTAGCTTCAGCAGAACTGCCGTGCCTTAAATATACGTACAGATCATGTTGGTGACTAGTAACTGCCAGACATGATGAAATACAGGATTGCATTTCATCCTATAATCCTTTTTATACAGGATTTTTTTTTTGTCCTCTTGTAGTTCTTCAGTCACTTCAGTTATGTCACTAGGAAAAAAATTCTAGATCCTGGAGATGAGAGGGTAAAGCAGAGAGTTGGAATGGAAAACTATAAGAGAAAGGTAAGGTTATAGAAGTCTATTATCACACAGGAAAATGGTGGGTTTTTTTTATTTTTTAAATAGGTTCTAATGTACTATAGGTTTGTTTGAATAGGCAAAGCATGACTAATAGATAGTCCTGAGGAACTAGTTACCACCTCCTGAATTAATAAGAACAGATTTTTATTAAGATTGCTTATTTAAAAAGATGCTATTATCAAGTTTAAAACACCCCAAAAAGAAATTCAGATCACTGTTATATATATTTATGATGCAGAGCATCAATCAAACCCTGATAAGTATTGCTGCAAAATTGCTAGATTAAGTTTTTCTGATGGTTTTAAATCTCACAAATCATTTGAAGAATTCCATATTAGAGGCCAAAACCATTCACAGTTCACTAGGGCTGCACTGCCCGTACTAAGGACATGGAAAGCAGCCCTGAGGACTTCCTGACATAACCTTGTTAGCAGGAAAGGGAGTAAATCTCATACAAATGGAGAGCAGCGTATTACGGTGCCCACTGCATCCCAGCAGGTCAGGCAAAGACAACACACAGTCACATCTGCATATGCTAAGAGGTAACATTGTGACAGCTTAATGAAATAATTGGCTCTGAACGTGTAAACTGTCATGTGTCAGAAAGAATGTCACGTTGTCTGGAGAAAAGAACAAAGCAGCCAAACTGTCATGCCATGGTGTTTTCCTTTCCCTTCGTGTCTAGCCACCGACTGTCCAAGGGGATACGGTGCAAGTGGCAAGTGAAAAATGACTGCCAACAAGTTCAGAGGTAGTGAAAAACAGCATTTATAGATGTATAAATATTAATAAAGCTATTGTTTGTCCAAAGTAAGAATTTGTATTGCTTTCCATTTTCCATATTAAACAAAATGGCTTTTCAAGTCCGTTTATTATCTGGATCAGGCAAGGAGGAAATTGCCTTTACAGGTGTAATATCAGGTAAAGAAACAGAAACTCTGAAAATATTTCTCACTGTCTCTACCTACTCCCTCGCAAAAGAGGGCAAGGGCAGCAGTGTTTAAAGAAGCTGCGATTTTGGTATTTACATGAGATGAATACTGTAACCTTTTAGCGTGTCGCAATGGAACAGCACTAAAAAAGTTCAAGTCACTTGACAACAAAAGGTTAGTCTGTATTTTAGCCAAGTGACCTTTGAAATGCTTGGTTCTACCACGAGCTTTTTAACAAGTATGGATCTGGCACTAGACATCCTTGCATAATTTCTGTTTTCATAACATATAGATGGGGCTCAAGGAGCTATTAAAGAAAAGAAGTTTCAACAAAGCAGCTTTTGTCCCTGGTGATCCATAGCCCTGCAGCCTCCCTGGGTGCCAGCTCACCAGCACAAAGGAGTCCATTCTCGCAGGCCAAGGACGCGCTCCAGAAGGTACCACTGCCTTAATCCTGCAGCGTCCGTCCCTCAAGAGGGCCAATCGCTCAAACCCAACCCTTCCTCGTAGGCCCCTGCGAGGCCCTGCCATGGAGAGACAGTCTGGGAAACAAGTAACCTCAAGTGATAGCATTGCAGTTGCTCTAATCCAACAGGTATTTATTCATTCTATGTATACATTGAAGAAATGATGTTTCATCAGGGTGAGGGTAACCAGTTCTGTAGGGAAGGTAACAGCTAATCAATGGGAAACAATTGTCTTCAGAAGGTGTCTTGATGTCTCCTGAATAGGGAAGATTAAGATGTGTTTTAGAGATTAAAACTACAACTTTTCAGGTATTATTCAGTACAGATCTTAAGATTTTTCTTTGAATGACAATCCCCCACAAGTACTAGAAAACTATTTGAATAATTAATAACTTTTTGGCTACTACAAAAAAAGACTCAATTTCTATTTGAAGTATTTATGAATTTAGTTTCTAGTTAAGTTAGACTTATATCTCATCTACCAGACAGCTAGGCTATTACTGCATTCTGTCTCTCTCTCTCTCTCTCTCTCTCTCTCCATACTAATGAGGTCACCACTTAAAACCTTACAAGCGTTATGCAGATCTTTTGTTAGGGACATCATCATAACAAGGAAAAGGATATGTCCTATGGGAAACCATGATCATTAAGGATAATGAATATTCCCAACACTGATATAATGCAGAAAAGCATTGTAAAGTGACAGCCCTTACCTATGAGAAAAGCTTGCTAAGACTTCAAAG
>JAWLRI010000673.1:9627466-9638661 GCA_034781795.1 Crypturellus tataupa
CAGAATCAAGAAATAAAAATCATCTGGTAGGATTTTTTTTTTTTAAACAGTATAGCACAAGTAAATCAAAACAAGAATATTCAGCTACATCTGTTTAATTATGACTGAAATAAGTAGCATTTTTCTGTGTCTTCTTACTTTCCACAGTGAGAAATAACACTAGAGATCTCACTTTCTGCTGGTTTTTTTTTCCCCTCACAGTGAATCTATCCAAATCTTGCCAGTCTGTGGGGAAAATCAGCTGAGATATTACTTTCAAAGAAAGGGAAACCTCAAAATTCTGAGCTTGTTCTTTATTTGTTGACATCTTACAAAGACAACCTGATTTTTCTAAATCCAACATAGATTTTCACACAATTGGCGTAGATCAACTCTTCAGTAAACAGGCAGTATTTCCGACACACTCTCCTGTAAGAACTTTTTATCTAAGCTACTCCAGAAGCCCCGTGCAGACTCTTTGCCTACGACTATACATACCAAGGTTCTGGTCGTCACCGATTCAGAAAGAGGTGGCAAGTCCTTATTAAAGCTAATTCTTGTCATCATCTTCACCAAGAGCTGCAGTTTTTTCCGGTTTTCTGGAGGTAGCAGGAGACAGGAAATCTGAAGAGCTTCTATGACCTTGCTATGCTTTTGCAGCAGACCTGAATTATAGGAGATCGGGAAATTCAGCAACATTTTGGAATTATACTTTTTCATAACTTTTAAAATGTATTTCTCAAACTGTTCTTCCAAATTATTTCTCTGCTTATTTAATACCCTCCTAAAACTTGAACCACCAAAAAATTCAGGCAAATTCCCCTAGAACTAGAATCAATTTACACTATGCACCTTAAATGCTTACAAAACTTTCTTTCAATATACTGGGGAATATTAATAACCATAACCTATATCTCTGGATATTAGCAAAATTCCAGGGAATTTTGGATTCAGCCTCTGCTTTCCCACTCCACGTTTCATGATCCAGGACATTAATGAAGATGTTCAACAGCTGTTCCCCTTTATCGGTTCCTGGAATACTCTACTAGTGACTGGCCTCCAGCTGGACTTTGTGTGGCTGCTGATCACAACCCGCTGAGCTTAGCAGTGCAATCTCTTGTTCACCTCACCATCCACATATGTTGTTAAAATAAAAACACAGAAGTGCAACAGTAAACATGCAGCCAAAGTTGACAGTATTCAAAAAAAAAATTGTAAAAACAGAATTGTAATCAATTACATTTTGACAGCAAAGCTGTTTTGAAGTTCAAAGGAAGATTTGGCATGCATACTGATACATATGTTTACACATGGCACTAAGGAATAACTAGTCATAATAAAGATGCTACATAAAGAATCATTATAACCAATGCAAACCTATACAAATGTCAATACGTTAAATAAACTTAAATAATAAACACTTCTTTGAACATGTGAAATGGATAGAACAGGTCCTAAAGTAATTTGTGATACTTGATATGGTATATTAATCCACAAAAGTTAATTCAAAAGCACCCTTGTGGTTACGTCCCTTAATACTTACCTAACACACTGACGAAAACATCAAAAAGATTAAATGTGAGGAGAGGTTCTTTCATCTGGCCAAAGTAGTCTGCTATAGTTTTGAAGACATCTCTTTCAAAACCTGAATATGTAGGTTGCTTCAAATCCGAGCAGCTGGGCCCTTAAAAATAAATTCATGTGCAAGTACCAGCAAAATTATTTTCTGTTCTAGTCAATAGAAATGTAACTTCAAGTAATAGACTCATTATTCAAAGTTGCATTTCACTTATATTACAACAGATCTAGTGAAAACATACGTAACAAATATGAACAGAGCAGTTAAGTGCTCCACATTTCAGTGAAATGGACTGCAATGGCACGATGACTTATGGCGACAGGACTTTCTGACTGCTTTTGAGGCCACGATCAGGAAAAAAAAAGAATAATCAACTTTGGATATATGCGGTATTATATGAAGCAGTAGAGGAGCAAGCTTTTTTTTGCTCTGCATATACTTACAATTTGCTAGACATTTCATTGCTGACAGGATCCAGTGAGGTAATTCCTCTGCATATGGGAGAAAGGGGAAAAAAATGAAGGGAAGGAGAGAAAAAAAAAAAAGAGAGAGAGAGAGACAGAGAGAGAGAGGGAAAGGGAGAAAGAGATGATTTAAGTGTCCAATTAAGATAAAACTCATATTTGACACTCTTACATTTTAGAAAGTTTCTCTAATTTGAAGACGAGTAAAAAGGTAAATTCTCTCTTAATATACAAACATATTTTATTAGATCTAGTCTTTGCCCTTACAGCTCAACCAGCAAAATGGATCCTATAAAGAAATCCTTAAACTGCCTTGCACAAGTCAGCCAAACTAGTTAAAATTACACTCAGTAACGCTTTACAAAAAAGTGTTTACTCTGCACTGAAGTTGCACTTACAAATTCATTTCTCAGCGTAGGTTCTAAATATTCCTGAAAGGATGTAATTCCCAAACTGCTCCAAATGTCTATAAAATGAATGTTTACTCACTGTGGATATGCTTTCATTCCAACTGAATCAAGTTCTAATCTGATATTTTACTTCTTTACCAGTCTCATGGAAAATACAATAGCAATAATATCTAATGTAATGTATCACCGCAGCAAAGATGCTTCGGTTTCTTCCTGATGCACCAGAAGAGATTTAAACTTGCCACTAAGTTTAAAATGAACACCTTCACTGAAGACACAAAATATTTAAGCCTCTCTCAGTGTATTTTTGATGCTTTCTCAATTTGTGAAACACACATGGACCTCACATAGCCCCTTCCAATTCAGGTTCAGTCAAGTGCTGGGCTGACAAAGACAGTTTCAATGAGTACCATCCCTATCTTTGTTGTTAAAGGCTTGCTATTCCTTCAGCTGTGCTAAGGCAAGAGTATGTTGAAGAGGATAAAAAGGAAGAATGAATTCAGCGTCCCAGTAGGATAAATTGAGAAGACAAAGATGGCGTGTTTCATAAAAACTCTAGATGCCACATGTTAGTATAGATTAATTAATATATTTTTATATTACCCAACTACTTTAGTCAACTACTACAAACAAAAGTTATATAAAAATATCTAAAATACTCACTTGATTTATCTTCTAAAATGACAATGCCTTGCTTATTAACATTGTATACATTTTGAACAATATGTTTAGCATTCACAAGCTTTGTGTCTAGCACTTCATCCAGAGAATCCAAACCTAACGTCTTTTGTAAGCTGTAAAAATATAAAAACACAGAGTTCATACATTATCTAGTCTAAAAGACAAACAGGTAATAATCAGTATAGCTATGACTCTGAAAAAGAGATCCTTTCCATTTGTTGTTTCAGCATATGGATATGTTGCAAAAGCAAAAGGAAAAGTTTTTACTGGTCTAGAAGAACGCCTTTAAATTCTTATATGATACTCCTCCTAAAAACAGTCTCAGTCTTACAAAGACTTTTGCATTCACGATCAGCTGATCCATTTCTTATATTCTCAGGCTAAATATTGCACTAACTGAAGGGTTCTATGACATTATGTACTACAGGAGGCAAGTGGATCAAATAACAAATATATGGCAGAGAAGACTGAGAAAACTAGCTCACTATGTTAGTACAGCAATAGGGGACTCAAGTACACTTACCGTGTCAACGTCATGGATTTCCAGATCTCTTCTATATTTGCCTGTGCTAGCTCTCTGTGGTACATAAGCTTGCCCGCTGACACTTCTCCTATAGCTATACTGTGACGTTTATACCACATTTCAGAGTTCTGAAAATCAGAAAAAAAATCTCATTTTAAAAAGAGATAATTTTAAAATATTAAATCATATAATACATCTACAGAATGGCATGTTTTCTGTTACCAATACTTTACATGTTCAAAAGTTCTAGTACAATCACCACTCTGCAAGTATTTAGGTTTTACAAAAAACCTAAATGGCGTCTTTGCCTCATGAAATTTTGTCCAAAGTAAGAAAAGATGCTTCAGAATAGCATTTAAAATTGAGGAGTCCTAAATTCAGTCCTCAGATTCAGATCCAGTCTTATATTCAGACTCTCTCTGTGATTAAAACCAGTTCAAGACACTTGTTCTCAACTACCATTTACAGGAGAAATTATTGAAGAATTATTAGCCAAGATATTCTTTATTAGCCAAGACTTATATTCATTCTTATTCAGCACACATCAATTGTAGCTAAATAGTAAATTCCTCAGGAAGATTTTATTCAGGAGGAAAGAAAAAGCAAACAGCTCAAGCCGGGGAAACCCCATCAGAGCCAGTCCATCTCTGCAACAGAACTGAAGCAAAGGAGAACGCAAATCTGTGTTACTTCCATCTTTTAGCCAAAGTTCCAATCCCAACTCCATTGCAGGTTGTCAGGAACATAATAGTAGGTGTGCTACATTAGCAATACACTTTTCTAAGCAAAGCTCCTGATCACTTCGTAACCCCACTTTTGTTCGCACCACAGATCAAGCCTCCGAGCGTGTTAAAAAGTAACCAAAATTGAATCGAAAAATGCAGTGCAGAAATGGTACTGGTTTGTAGTCTCTCGGTCACTCCATAGCATCAGAATAGAAAAAGCTTGAAACAAGTAATATCCTCTGAAACACTTGTGGTGTGGAATAACTAGTCCTCAACATAAAACATACTCAAAATATGTATAATTGATATATCATTAGGATATATCAAGATATTCAGATACCACAGCTTTTTAAGACACTGACACTTTCAAATTCTTGTAAACTCTTCTATCAGAAGACAGATGAAGTCTGTACCATCTTAAAACAGCAGCAATGACGCAGAAATGTTGTATTCCCTTAACTTCCCTTTAGCATCCTCTTTTCTTCCTTCCCTGCAAGTCATCTCAAGTTTGAAGGGTTATGCTTATCACTCCTCTAGAGGAAGAAACTCTCATCTCCATTCATTCTTTGTCCTGTGGCTTTAGGATAAGTTCAGATCCAAAATGGTTGAGCCTTTTTCTCCTCTTTGTCCTGGGCCACACATTCCCATTCTTTCCCTATCATTAGCTCCAGTGCACACAATTTGTGTGCTGGTTTAACTGAAATCAAATCAGGGAAGAAACAACAACAATAACAAAACAAAACAAACAGAAACCTTTCAGCTAACTCAGCTCACTGAACCATCTCTCCATGTGGCCCATACATTTACATACTGATATAGGGAAAATGGCAAAAATGCCCAAATGAAGAGAAGATAGAAATGAAGTCTACAGACTTATATGAGTATATGCTTATATGTAACTACAAGTAGGCAGCTTAAACTTCACTTTTATTCAGAAAATGGATCTGGTGTTAATGTCATTCAAATGAATAGGTCGTATCTTGCAACACAGAGGTTTTGATTTTAGACACTAACATCCTGGAATTTCCTCTTGTCTTGGGAAATCCTATGTAAAGAGACATATGCTGTGAAATAGGCATACTACATCAAGACAGAAACCTTCTACACATGAAAGGTATAGAACTGCATGTAAGGAATTGAATTCCAAATATGGAGTACCTATTTATTCATGACTTCTGGATGCCCATCCAAATAGTAGGAGCTGCTTTTCCAGGCTGACTATTGATAACTAAGAAATCCAGGGCTAATGTGCTGCACTCCATAGCATTAATAGCAAGATACAATTACCCAGTTTACAAAAAAACTGGGTATACCCATACACAAAAGATATCCTGGGTTTAGGACACGTGTAATTGGCAAAAGGCTTTTAAGATGTTCAGGTTGTAAGAGATGCAATTCTGTTTTACTAATGAAGGCAACAGTTGAACAGCTTTGGAAAGGTTGGATCAATCAAGGTAATGCCAGAGCATGACCATTTTTGAAGCTTACAAAGGAAAACAAAGAATCCAGCAGCACCTTTCATTAGGCACAAGACAGCTATTGTTACAAAGGGAATGGAAACACTAACAACATAATAACTAGAGGAGGAGTAACACTGTATAGTTCTACAAGAAAAGTCCCAGTAAAGAAGTTACACAGAAACTCATTGTAAAATAACTATCTTCTCTTCCAATGTAATAAATGCATTATTGGAATTAAAATAAACTGCTATACAAAGTGAATGTCAATACTACAAATACTAAATGTCAAATGCTGAACTAAGTATGCTAGGGATACAGCCATCTGCAGCAGAAAGAACACTCAAAATCAACATCCCTAGCAAGGGATTAAGAAAAACTTTACTTCCCTTAAGTTTAAAATAATAGAGGTACTTTTCATTTAACCTCATCGTCAAATATTTTGTTTTACAACTAATATACTGTTGGTTCAATTTATTTCTATTTTTTTGTTGTTGTTGTCTTCCAAATATGTGTATGTTTGAGGAAAAGAAAACAAAACCTACCATTGTGACTGATTTTATTAGGATTTGCTCTTGGGAAGCACCAATCTTAGGTTCATTCCAATCTGGAAATTTAATTACTTCCTTTGTACATGAAGGTCTCTTTGGATATGGCTTCAATGGCGAAGAAGGAGGAAACCTAAAATAAAAGAAAAATTTTTAAAGCCTGTGAGCTCTGAATTACATAATTATCTAAAGCTATGCAGTAGGTCTTCATATGCATAGATATGACAAATGCCTCATACATCCCCAGAGTGGTTTAGTTGCTTAAGATGGATGTTGAGTGAAAGACCAAATATCCTAAAAGCAGCTTGTCTCTAGCTGCTCCTCCAGAATAGGCTAGGTCCCTCGTATAATTTATGACATAACCTAGAGCTTTGTATGGAAGACACTCTGCATCTTAAAAAACATAAACTACCTAAACTTAGGCAACTGATTTGACTCCTCATGAGAAAATGCTAGTTCTGCTGAAAAAGCTCTAAGTAGATTCTCCCATAACAGATATGCATCCACATGAATCTTCCAAAATATACAATACAAAGTCACATGACTAACACTTGGATTTAATTTGCAAGCATGTATACATAACAGCAAAATGTTACTTTTCTCCATGCTTTCCTGACCAAGAGATTGTTTTCCAATAAGTTGCATCATCAGTAAAATGAGCTGCACACCTGGTTTGCCAGAGATTTAGCAGCAATTTTTGCAGTGCTTTCCCCTTTGATTTTAATGCAATTGTTCGGTATCCAAGACCTGTATCCCAAAACCACAAATTTTAATTACTGTTGTAGACAACATTGAGACAGTATGTCAGGACACAGACATAGCCTTTGCTATTTCTTATAAGTCTCTCCAGTTCTCACATTCTTATTTAAAGTTTGCCTACCAAGTCAAATCATCATTTGGAAATATTCATGAATTCTTTGGATATTCTAATGAGTGAATAAGAAAAGATAATCACATCAAAGGATACACACACACACAAAAGATAATTTACATCAAAGGTTATTAAAGGATCTAACTACATTGTTTCTAATAAAGCAACTGTGTATGTTTAGTGGTAATTTATAAAAGAGATTAGATCAGGTCAAAGTTTGCAGAGTAAACATTGTCAAAGGAATAAAAAGCACTTGTAACCCACACCAACTTGTGCATATGAGACCTGTATTTATAGAGTAAAATTTGGAAGGCCACCAGAGGGAGCTGCCAGGACATTAAATACACGAATAAAGGCATATTTGAAAATGGGAGCTTAGTTGTATATACAGGAGACTGGTGTGTGTTAATGCTTAAAGTCACACATCAAAAATGTGATTAGCCTACTGTTTATTTATACTTCAAGTCTATTGGGAAAAGCTGGCTCCAAAAATGCATAAGAGGATGCAATTTTATTTAAAAATATCAAACTTCCATTAGTAACTTAATTATTCTTTGAATTGGAAGTGGGAAAGAACATTAAGACCATAAAAGGTTTTTCTGAACAGCAGATGATTAGGGAAAGAGCGTAAGAAAGCACAAGCAAAGCATGATATTTCACCCAAACAGTTTCCACAGCTACCAAATGTCTTTAGCTCGTGCAGGGGTAATGGCTGATGATACACAGTAGAAACGAGCAAAATAATTTAAATACGTCACATTACCAACAAGGAAAAAAGTAAAATAAATAAGTAAAACAGAAGAGAAAGCTTAATAACCATGGTTATCAAAAACTCTTCAATCCTGTGACAAAACTAATCCCTGTCCAGGAAGAGAGAGGACAAAGTATAGCCTCATTATTTTAATAACAGTTTTCTACCCTTCAACAATTTGGGAGGGGAGGAAGAAGAAATGAGCATCCATAAAAACAGTGGGTTGGTGGTTATTGGATTCCTTAATGTCCAAAAGGGCTGGTTACAGCCTTAGTCATTTTATATCGAGAAACAGTAATAGTCAATATGAGGATGTGAATATTTGCTTATTAGACATATTTGACAATATAGACTGATAAAGATGCAGTGGATAAAACACATTTCATAGAAAAATGCATGAATCAGAAATATATATTGAGTCAAGATTGGAAGAGCCACCAGCTCTGTCCAAGCTTAACCCACATCACAGTAGCCCTTCATTTCGCAGGAGGAAGCATCTAGTTTATTTCTCCTAATTTATTCAAGGTAGTGGAAAAAAAAAACTAAAAAGTTGATAAACATAAGACAGGTTAGAAAGAATTCTGTAGCAGATGATGATGCATTCTGTAAAATACAGAAAGGCAAAAATCTCAGGAACAGTAATACTATAGTATCGACATAAGAAGAATGAATATGAATTTCCTCTGTGTGATTTATCGAAAGATTTTTAAACTTTTTGTATTCTTGTATTTTTTGATGTTTCCAGCCTCTTAAAAAAAATGTGTCACTTCAGCTTCTTTTGAATTAAGGTTAGTTTCTGTTTGAGTAATCAGCTTACAAACAGTCCTCACCTGGAGAATAAAATCTGTAAGGGAATACTTTGACAAATATCGACAGTGAAGAAACTGCAGCATATCAGAAGGATAAGGAGTGCACCTTAATGAAAGATACTTGGGAGCAAGTATTAAGAGATCATAAGTGAAAGGCACATATGATATATGTGGGTAACATATGTGAAAGATTTCTTTCACACAAGAAAAGCTTGAATTCCGAAGATAAGAGAAAAATGCAACAGCTTTGCTTCAAATTCAGCTACCAGCATCAACTACCCATTACTAACATAGAACACAAAAGGATACCAGATATTAGGCAGTCCAGTCACATCATAATTGCTTTCTGTTCTTCAGTATTTCTTCATTAAATAGACATTTACAGACTAGTCAAGCCACTTAAGTTTTTATATCAGAAAACAATTACCTTTAGCTTCACCCTACGTGTATCAATCTTTGCATTATCCGTATTCTGTTACAAATGTGTTCCATCATTTGATTTGGATGATACTACTAGAGATCCCTTCTCCATTAACAAGAACTACACTAAACCTATATTTCTAAAGACATGCCTGCAGTAAATATGCATGCAAGCATTTTGTTTGCACAATGAATCACAGTGAACATAAAGACAGGGAAGAGCATCAATTCCCCAGTGCTCCAGACTAATAGTGAAGAGCATTCAAAATGTGTTTTTCCTATTTGTTAGCATTTTTATTTTATATGGTCTAGTGACTTTTAGACTCTTTGACCATTAATATCATGTGGATATGAATACCGTGTTCTTTTTCTTGACAAGCTGAAGCTGTTACCTGCCATGAGGCCCACTGCTTTCTCCTGCTCTGCTCTTAACTCCACTTCCCTTTTCCCACTCCATCTCTAGCCATGTACAGGCACAGATTCACTCAGATGACTTAGCCAATCCATTTGCAAGACAGAACTATGCAAGCAAGGAGGAGAGATGCATAACATTCGTACTAGCAATTGATCTGACCAACGACACAGCCACAGGAGTATTGAAGACACTTGAAGAAAAGCAACAAGACCACCCTGAAGGGTTTTAACACATTCTGATTAAACTAAACAAATAGTTATCCTGCTGCTTCATTTATCTGCTCCATTTATTAAACAGTCTCCCTTTATGGAATATGATATTAAGTCTCAAGAGCATTCATTTTCTAACCCTACAAAATATTTTAGACATCTCTCTATGAGGATAAATCTAAGTTGGCCAAATTACTTGGCAGTAAGGCAGTGTTATTCAGAAGACATTCCATGCTGCTTCCTTAAGAAGCCTAGATAAAGAACAACTGCTTTTTTTGAAGGATGTCATGCAGTATCATAAAGAATAATGCAGTTAGGCAACGGCTAATTTATTGCTGAACTACGTACAAATCCAAGTGAACTGAATGCCACTGGAACAAGCTTGTGAAAAAACAGAGATGACCTGAGAAACTTTCTTACAAAGTAATCATGTTTACAACAAGGCTACGTCACATGCATCACATAGGGTTCCTACTTTTAAAGCACTCCAAGTAATAAAGCTCAGATTGCAGTAAACAGCCACACTTAATCTTGTTTGTGGGTCTGCAAAAAAGATCAGCCACTCACTTCACAAACATCACACGGACACCTCATCATTAACTGGACTCACAAAAAGGTGAGGACACTGCTAGTAAAAAAGGAAGTATTTAACAGGAAGGTAGAAAAACAAACAGCGATGTCTTATCAAATGCGTTTTACCAAAATTGCTATAAAACCAATATTCAAATGGTACTACTCCCTGTTTTCAAAAAAATCATTTTTTTGTGAAGTTGCAGTAAAAAGGTTTACCTATATAAGTGACCATCATCTTGAAAGTCCTCTTTGCCCCATCTTCCCTTAATGTCCTCGATAACATGATTTTTCAGGAATTTTTTAAGCAGCTTAACCGTTTGACTGCGAGTTACTTCAGGGCCAAAGTTCTGATTACAGCCAAGCAGTTCGTGTAGCCAGTCCACCGCCTCGGAGGCTTTGAAACAGCGCTCGTAGCTTTTGAAGCGGCACCGATGCTTCCGTAAGGGCATGCCCGAGCGAAAGAGCTCGATTATCTCATTCCACTGCAGAAAAAGAGCAAAGAAAACTGTTATGCGATCCCTCCCGCTAGAAACACACTGCTCTTGCGTTATAAGATTCAGATGTGGTCAGATCCAAACACACAACCACATGCACTTTCATCGCCTTTTTTAAATAACACTATTGAAATTTAAAGCTCAGAGTAAAGCACCTAGGATTTGCCCACAGATGCACGATTTGGAAAGCTGCTGTGTCACGGCCCTCGCAGCTAAGGGTGCAACCTTCCCCCAGCTCTACTTGAGGGAAGTGTAAGCCTCGGCCCACGCAGCGCATGGGGCGCCCC
>JAWLRI010000673.1:9638778-9651211 GCA_034781795.1 Crypturellus tataupa
CCAGGCCCCACGAGCCGCGGCTCCATGGCCAGGCCGCGCGCCGCCGTCTCCACGGAGACCGCGCGCGCCGACCGTTTGAATCGCAGCTCGCGCGGCACCGCCTCCCGCCATTGGGCGGTGGTGAGGCACGTGACAAGCCCGCCGCCGCACGGGATTGGCCGAACGCGCCCTCCGCTCCGCCCGCGGGCGGGCTGTAACGGCCGCTGGGGAGCCATTTGGGGGGAGGCGTGTGCGGGGGCCGGGTGGAGGCGTGGGCAGGACGAGAAGCACGGCGGGGGAGGAGGCAGGAACAGGTAAGCCGAGTGCTGCAGCGGTGCTCAGGGAAACGCAGGCCTTGCACAGGGGCCCCGCCGCCCTGAGGAGCTCCCGGGCTTACCCGAACGGCCATGAAAGGCAACCCCGGAGGCGCTCTGGCCTGAGCGCCCAAGGAGAACACGCCTGGAGGCTGCGCTACCCCTCTTGTAAACCAGCATCGAGCTGCTTGTTCAGACGGGGGCTGGAGACAAAAGGGCTCAAGGACAAGGCCCAGATTTACATCTGGAAAACATCCGAAAGGTCAATATAGGTTCTCTGTAGCTATTTATCACTTTGATAAAAGAATGGGTCGTTCTCCTGCTAATTCTCACAGAAAGGATAAAAGAAAAAAGTCTGTTTTCAGGACCATTGAAAAGGAAGAGCAGGCAGCAATGGCATTGTGCCTCAGCCACATCTATGAAGTGCAACATTTCAACCCACCTCCTCTCATCAATAAGTGTCTCCCTTCCTAGTAATACTGCCATCTGTGGTACATTTAAGCATGTAGGATGCACAATTTTTGAGCAACAAGATCAAGTCTATAATTTTCACAGACTTCAACACTGTCTGTACCGTGGAGGGTTTAGCACATTTTGTATTGATGTCACTAGAATATTTACGCTATGTGCAACCTCTCTCTATCTACCCGTACAGTACTCTCATGCAACAGTCTTGTCCAACTGCCTCTGCCTATCAGTGTATCAAACAGCAAAGCAGGCTCTGTTATAGACATTGTTACAGGAGTAAATCCAAACTTTTGGGGAAGATCATTAATAAAAAACAAATTTTCTCTTTTACAGCCAAAAGGACCATGACAACATGACAATTTTTAAATACAAAGTGCTTGTTGTACATTAACTATTTATCTTGTAGAAAATACTTCTAGATCTACATTGCCTTTGTATTCCTATTTCTTGGCTAAGTGAAACTACAGAAGACAAAATAGCAAAATGACTGACAATTCTCTTCATAATGCACAAAGAACTAAACCAGTGTGCAAGTAAAGAACTATGCAACAGGAACACAGAGTGACCTTTGCTAACATTCTCCTTGTATGAGCAGCATCACCCCTTTTTTAGTAAGAAGTTTTTTACTTCTTATTCAAGCATCTGGCTCTAGAGGCAGTTGTAGATAAAGACAGGACATCTCTTACCTTTTAGGAAACTTTTAGCTGGTACCAATACCTGCATATTTATGTATTTTGAATACAAGACCTGTAGGGAGAGCTTTGTAAAATCAGAAGCAGGACTTCCCCCCACTATCTCACTACTTATCTGCAGGAGTGCAGAGCAATGTCCACCCACCAACTAGGAGAGGTAGAGAAGAGCAGCATCCATCTTACACCTCAGATTAACAAGATACAGCTTTTACTGGGAGGCCTCTCGTTCCCATACGTTTGTTTGGGCACTCAGACACAAGGAAGCTATCACCAGTGTTTCTTCACCAGTGTTTATTTGGTAAAATTTTATGGAAAAAAAAAGGGGGAGCGCAGAGGATTCTAGGATCAAACAGCTAAAAATTAGGGGGTTGTAATATGCATCTCAGGTGAAGCGTACCCTGGGATTTAATTTTCAGTCTACCACAACCTTGATAATCATAAGGATTAAACAGTAGGAAGATAAAATATAAATTACTTTATTTGTTTTATAAAGGCGACTCATACATAATTTTGTAAGAAAGCATTTGCAACTCATGTCCAAGATAAAGTGTAAATTCATTTAGCATTAACAGAACACAATAAATGTCAGCATTCCCATAAAAATATCCAGGTAGCAAAATTACTTTCTTGGAATTGTGCAATAGGAAGGCAATTCAAAAATCCCCAAAAGATTAAGGTATTTGTAAATCTCATACATCCGATCAGGTACAAAGCACCAAAAAAAAAAAAAAAAAAAAAAAAAAATCACAAGCTTCTTTTCAGTTAGCACTAATCATAATAGAAATATCTATCATAATATCACATTTAAATACAATATTTTCCTTTAAATTTTTTTAACTTCCCATTTACGGGCCTGTTGCATACAGTATTTCCTTAATAAACCCACAGGGTAAGTGCAACTTCCACACATCTAACTAGATCCCCTAATTTCTGCTCGTGTGACATTAATGACCTGCCTAGCCAAGGAAACCAATGTGTTGGTGGATTCTATAGGGGCTGCAGTCCTGGCCTATGAGCTCTGCATGCCCCACTGCCCCTCTGCTTAGTGCAGGGAATGGCATGTGTCTTGTTACCTAGCATCAGAGAGCAGAGGCAAAGTGCTGTTAATGGAGAAATTTCAACATTACATTACTAGAAAACAAAGAAAAAGAAGAACCTTCCAGCAATATAGTTCAATAGATGAAGGGAACAGGAGAGAACAGCACATAGAATCATACTAGCTGGCATCTAAGCTTCAATCAAACTGTTTCTTTAAAAAAATGTTTCTGGAAGACTAAGATTTTGGCTATTGAATTACAAGACTTTTTTCCCCCTAGTCATTCTAAACTACTAAGATGAAAATATATCTGCAGACACATTGAGTAATATAACAACAATATTTTGGTAATTTATTGAACAAATCAGTAGAATTTTTTTGATCATTATACATCACAGATTCAAATAGTGGTCAGAAAATGTTTAAATTAGTAGCCATTTCCTTCACTTAGGGTAATGCTTAAATGAATATAAGTTTCCTAAATGAAATGACTTATGGTGTTTTAGTAAAATTGGGTATATCCAAAAAAACCCTATCATCTCAAAAGTAAAACCATATTTGACAGATTAAGATATATCCCGTTCTTTAATATAATATAGCTGGTAAACACATACAGTGATGTTTATATGTATTAACAATATTAATGATAACCTTTAGATTCTCTAAACTATATTTACTGGTTTCATTCTTTTAATAAAATGCAGCTCACATTCTCAACAGCTTATAACAAGGTGAAATATTTTTTTTTCCTCAGTGTTCAAAGTACTATGTACTTGTCATACACATTTTAACTATCCCCAGCAAGTATCTGCATTTCCATGCATCTCCTACATAGACATCATCTATCCAGTCATTTCTAACAGGACAGAAATGAACAAGTAGTTGGGGAAAAGAAAAGCACAAGATATTTAATTTTTTTTTTAATCTGAGATCCATGTTGTTTCCCTTTCTGTGATCTCTTTGTATCTACCCATACAGTACTCTCATATAATACTCTTGTCCAACTGCCTCTGCCTGTCAGTGTATCAAACAGCAAAGCAAGCTCTGTTATAGGCATTGTTACAGGAGTAAATCCAAATATCCCCAAAATTTCTCAAAATTCTGAAACCTAAATAACTTACAGTAAAAATACAAACTCTGTTTTGGAAAAAAACAACATACAAAATATACACAGTGTGGTGTGTGGACCTAAATATCTTGATTGTCAAGTAGCACAAGTTTCCATTTTGAGATATACACATTTTTGTAGAGGAGAGTTTGTTTTACTGATCTTTTCTGATCCCATTTCTTGTCATCTTTGGTAGTCTTTGCCCCTTTGTGTACGCATGATACCAGAAATGCAGAAACAATACTAAAAACAGCGAGCCATATAGCCAAATAATAAACATGAAAATCGGATACTGGTACTGACAATCTTCCATAACGTAGATTTGTCCTATGTGGCCCGTTACCATAACAAACTGGACCTGTACAAAAAAGATATGGAAAAATAATATTTTAAAAGTAAATTTAATATACAAGTTACCGCGCATACATAAAGAAAACAAGGTTGAGGAGGCTTTGTCCACTACAGAGGTAGACCTATGGAGCATCCCAAAATGTTACTCCACCGAAAAGCCTTTTAACAGAAAAAAGGAAGGGGAAGCTCTGGGATAAACTGAAAGGAAGTCTTCGCTTCCCAGATCAGAGGAAAAAGAAAGAAACAAATAAAACAGAAACAAAACAGAAAATGCACACACGTATAGACCTGTCTAACTAGTGTTGATTGGGAAACTCCCTTAGAAAAAAAACTGACAGCAGGAGTGGTGAGCATAAGTTTTCCCTCAGCCCTACCTTACACATTATCATGTTACACAAACAATTTTATGAAGTTTTTAAAAGAAAGTTAATAATCACAGGTTGTACTAGCAGGATAAAAAGACTTCAAATGGTAACTGTTGAGGCTAAATAATCCTTAGTTAACATGAACTTTTCTGTTAACATCAGACCTCAGCAGAAGGTCTGGCCTGCCAAGTTAATATTTTAGTCAGAATCAGAGTTTTGAGAATTCAGCTATACTAAAAAGCAGGACATGAAAAAGTAGCCAGAGCAGTCACCATTTCAAAGTGATTTGCTGCTAATAGAAGAGTTAATGTAATTATTGCAAAAGCTTTCAGGTTCTGAATTACAGAGAGGAAAATTCTTTAAAAATCAAACAATTCCTCTGAAAGAATGGACAAGAAATTCTTAATACTCAAGGTGACACTTTTTTTTTCACATTACTGTTTACATGTGTATTCTGTGGATTAATAGGTTATTATTGTTATTATTGGCAAGACCTTATATTCTAGACATTTTTACACGGGCAATGAGTTTTGTAAATTTATTCTTCAAGTCCTGCATAAGTGAAAACCTCACGTGTAAATATCAGGGCAAATACTGAAATTGGCAGAGCTGAGTGGATTTTGCACGAAACTAAATAAAACAAAGTAAAAATTCACTGCCTAAAGTCTGCATTAGGCACACCAAGCTCTCTGAGCAATGATCAAGTCAAGCAGAAAAATACTCACAAGCTGTATAGTTGTCATGTGTTTTTTCCACCACAAATATTTGTGATAGGCTGGTCCCAAAGAACAAATTCCATAGTAAGTGTACATGATGACATGAACAATACAGTTCAATAAAGCATGAAACGTTCCTAAACCACCTGCAGAAGAACAAAATATGGCAGCATTATTACATTGCATATTTAAAGAACCACCTTGGGGGACAGCAATAAAGCCTAACTCTTTTATACATATGATATATGCGAGAAGTTTTATCACTTATTTTATTTTTCTTCATTAAAACATGTTCAGAGAATTTAGTGGCAATTGTTCCTCCTGCTTTATGCCACATTTCTGGGCATTGTGATGAACTTGGCATAGACATACAGGATAAACTGGTTTTCTCCTGAAAACAGAGATTTCCAGGGAAGGAACCCCAGTTTCAGATAGTCAGTTTGGGGAGTCACGATCTAAGTGAAAGTCTCACACATCCATGCTCTACCTCAAACCACACTGACAGGGGAAGTGAAAATTAAGGCCAAGTAACCCCCTGCTTTGAGGCAAACGCATGGCTCAAACCAGCAAGGCAGAAACATCGCAAAAAGTGAGCTAAGATCCTGCTACTATGTTTCTACTATGGGTTTAGATGATGCTGCCAAAAGTAATTTTATGAACAGAAGAAACTGCAGATAAAAATGATCCAAGAATATATATAGAGACAGGAAAATATTTCTGAAATATAAACACAAAAATATTGAGTACCAAGGGAAAAAACAAGTCATGAAAGTTAGATATTTAGCAGGAAATTTTGTAATCAAAAGCCAAGTTTCCATTAAGAATCACTCAAATTTAAAATAAAATTTATTTCATGATTTTTTTGTAGCTCACACTAGCCTTACAGTTTTGTACATCGTAACCACTTAAGCTGTGACTAGAAGCTCTATTTGAAATGTAGCTCTGTGTATATCTGAAAATAATTTCAAGTATCCCTGCAACCCAATTTACAGACTTTCTGGCCTATGATATTTTTTTAAAAGAAGGAGAGAATTAAATGCATGGGCCCCTTTGGAAATTCCCTGTTAATATCAGCTTAGAGAGTATCAGCCTCTCCTTTCACAAACTCATTGTTTTTTTAAAAACATGTTCCAAAGCGTCATCAGTAGAAACTGTAACACCACTATTTAGAAGAAAGAAGAAACAATGATGAAACTGAATACAAAATAAATATGAACAGGACTGAAATTCTTGGAAACAATTTTAAGTTATCAAACAGAACAGTATTTAGGAAGATTAGTAAAAAGATAAGCAATCAAGTGTTAGAAACAAACACAGCTCTTCATGAATATGAGGGAATATCACTATCAGAGGACAAAACAGATCTTGCAAATTTTTAGAAAGTGTTTGGCAAATTATCACATGGGAAAATTGATTCTGAAGATAAATCCGAAGCCTGCAGCTGGCATACTGATCTGATGTCCAGATAAAAGCCAGAAAGTTCATCACCTATAATGGGAACTTTTCAAGGAGGAAGAGCAGTTAGTTGTTGAGAATTCTTAGCAAATCTAAACTACTGAAGTCCACAATGAGAAAACTATTTACAATTTCATCTTTAAGGTATCAGTCACACAAGAACTTTTGAGAAAGACCAGCTCAAGATATCAGACTTTCAGTGACAAAAACTGAATAACAACAATAAAAGTATATCCCATTGTACACTGCACCCTGACACCTATTTTTTTTTAATTCAAAAAACAAGCATTAACAGATCAGGTGTCATAAGGAACAGTCATTGCTTATTCATCAATTTGTTGCCCATTTTCTTGGGAAATGCCAAAAATAACATGCCAAAGAACATGATTAAAAATATATGTACAAAAACATATTCCGCAGTGCAAACTCCTTGTACTTGTACTGAATGTTTAAAAAAAGAAAAAAGAGGAAAACCAAACAAACAAACCACCCACACACTACAGATATACTACTAAATGACTGTGCATTCCACCACTCTGTTCTCGCCAGGATATTTTTACGGCATGTTGTATTTATTAGTGTTCCATACTAATACTAGAGCATAGAAAAATGCATTCCAAGCAATAAAATGCAAGGATCAGTCCTTTTTTTGCTCTTCAGAAAGACTGCAGAGTACAGAGAAGAAAATATCTTAATAGATTTGTGACGGACAGAGTATTATAAATAAGCTTCAATTATGTGATCCAAGACCAGTAAAAATAGCTGAAATAGAGCCTGAGTAGCTTCTAAAGCAGGCAAAACAAAGGACGCTAAGAACAATGAGAACAAACTTCTCCCATCCAATTCAATGCTTATGTTTCAAGGGAAATATGTCTCTAAGGAAGTTTCAGATTATCTGCCCCATGCTTTTCTCTACCACTCCTGATTTTGCAATCAAGTTTTTATTTTCATGTAAAAATGCTCTTGGTGTATCTATGCCTCTCTTCTCTGAACCCTTCTCCCCTTGTAGAAAGCAAGGGAACACAAAATGCTGCCAAAAAAGAAAAGTGAGTACTTCTCACTTCTGTGTGTTACAATTTTTAAATGGAGAATGATTTAGGCTGTTACAAAGAATCACAGAATCTTCATGGTTGGAAAAAGACCTTCAAGATCATTGAGTCCAACTGTACATGAGAGCTATAGATATATATATTTTAAAACAATTATATACCAAGATTTTTAATTTTTTCTTTAAATATTTTTTGACATTTTTTCTTTTTAACTTTTGCTACCAGAAGATATATACTGCCATGTAACTACCTGCAGCAAATTTGACTCCAAACCACCAGGTCCATGGCATGATGGAATGATGAAAGACATGCAGGAATGTAACTTGGCTGTTCTTCTTACGCAGAATAAAAAATATCTGAAACATATTTTAATAAACAACCTGTTACAGAAACCACACAAGCCCAACAGACTTACTGTATGCTCCGTACTATATGTGTCTAGTGCGACAGGGAAAACTTGTGGAAATGGGTGTTTGTTAAATATAGCCAAGAAGTTGCCTTAACAATAAAATCAAAGGCTGCTGAGAAACAGGTACCTGATTAGGAGGATTCAAAACAACTATTTTGTATAGTTGAATAGGGACTATTTATAAAGTCACACTCTAACCACTGGGTAGCAAAGCTAATCAGAGAGCTAAATTGGTCAGGCTTTTCCAGTTTCAGCATTCCTGATCCTTCCATCAGCATTCCATCGGCCCAGTCAGGATGATGTTCAGGTGCTGAATCATGAGGTTTTCAAGATGAAAGTGAGATGAAAGACTCTCCCCGCAGAGCGCAGGATACCCTAACTGCTCATTAGGTAGCTCCTGAGTCACCGCTCCTGTGCCAGACACAGCAAAGCAGCCTGGAACCACGAGCAGCTCAATCACAGTCAGAAGCTGGTGTGAGAAACACTAAACCAGCCCTGCTAGGAAGTGCCTGCCTCAAAGAGAGGGCAGCAGAGAACTGGTAAGGGCAAGGGAGGCTACGCTCTGCTTTAATGTAGCGCTGCTCAAGACTCCCTTTGAAACAGCTCAGACTGCAGCACTAGTATCGGCCACATCTATAATTATGGCCACCAACAAAGGAACTTGAAGCGGGCAGGTACAGCAACTTATGCTGTATGCAGAGTTGTTGGTGCAAACATTCAAAAGATGGAAGATAAAATCTGAAGATGATATGGAGGAGAAAAAAAAAAAACGTAATCAATGTCAAATTTAACCTGCAGTAGTCAGCATTGAGACAAATATCTCACAGTTTAAGTTAACGCAATGAATTAGTGCTTTCAGCTGCTGAACAACCTTCTCTTTTTCTTAATTGGCTTCCTCTTTCTTAAAGCTCTCTTTTGCAAATCAATATTTTCACTGATAATCAAGAATCAACAGTGTAACTGGACAATAAGATGAGAAGAGATAACAAGGGTAAACATCTTGTTGGGATTCCAGTTAACAGAAGTTTGACTAATCAATAATTCCTTCCCCTCACCAGGCAAAACAGCATTGGCTCTTTGACAGTGAAAAGGACACTGCTCTACTTACAAGTTTACAAATACTTACAGTGTCTAATAATTCAATGAACTTGGAGAAATAGTAAAGCCAACAAACTCGTAGCATCTGCAAGAATAAACAGAAAGAGTCAAATCATAATAATTAAGACAGAGAATCTACAGGAAAAAATAAATAACTATATAATCGGAAAGTATACAGACAAGTGGTGTCACCTGTGGCGACACAAAGTTGACAGAACCAGATTTAGTCATATAGTTGGCTTTTTTATTTGTTTTAAACAGCAACCCCCCCTAATCCTGATGGAATTTTAAAATCAAGGTGAACAAGCCAACAAATACATTGCCTATTTATTTTTCCTACGCGACCAACCCCTTCAGTTAACTCGCAGGCTCTGTGTTTTGCCAAGGGCATTTCCATTAGCGCATTCCGCTCTACAGCGGTGCGCTCGGTCACTCGAAAAGGAGTTGCGAAAACAAAGTCAGTGCAGCGTGACCAGCTCAGCCTTACATCTGCCCACTTACTCTGAGAGCTGTAGGTGACCTCGAGTAGTCGACAATATCACACCGGAATGAATACCCCGTGGCCCAGCCTGACATAAGAAACTGTAGCAAAGAAAAAAAAGGAAAAGAAATAAAAAGAAAAAGGCAAAGTTTTACTTTATGACTTATAAAAGGTTCATTCATTTCACTTGACTTTTGCAATCACTAAACATGAGAAAAAAATTAAACAAACTTGTTTATTCAGCAACCTTTCCAGCCATACACCTCTGGGCACTCTAAAAACCTTTGCTGTTGCAAATTACCAAATTCCAAACTCAAGGACCACACCTGCGGATGAAACTAGTCTCTGCATCCCACTATGTCACCCTTAGTAGCTGACGAAGTTAAACACAGCATAAACTCAGAATAAATACTGGGTACACATTCTGCAATTAAATCAGGTCACAAAAGCAAGTCAATAATTTTTAAATTTTTGGAGTTTCAAGATGTTTGGCTCTAACAACAATTTTAAGAAAAACAGTATAAACAGAAAAGCATAGTTTAAAGTTGCTAAGATGAGGAAACAAATAGTATGTCCTATAGTTTTGACCTCACAAATTCTAAAATTGTGTTTAATAACTGAGCTGTTTGATGCAATTAGTCTTCCATTGACAAGGCCAATGAGAAGCTAAGGTTTAACGATCAAAAGCAGAGGTGCAGGACTAGTGACTGTACATAACAAGTATCACATGTAATATTTTCTCTTCCAACCCAGACAAGAGCAACACTTAAAATTAAATGTGGTTCACTGTCCTGACAGCCACTAGGACTACCAAATCCTAAGGTTTTTTTTTTTTTTTTTTAAACAAAACTCCCAAATTTGTCTTTGATTTATCACCATAATTCACCACTCACGCACGATAGAAAGTTTCTTGACAAATGAGAGTTTTAGTCCATAACTGCAACAGATGTTTGTTTTTAAACAATCATTTGCTTAAATTGAACAAGATTTGGAGCACCATCAAGATGGCACAACACTAAAGCACCTACAAAACAGCTTGAATCTAGACAGGGAAAGGAAGTGGCTTTTTGCTGAGACACAAATAATGTCTGAGATTCGCTCTATTTTACTATCTCTGCATTTTTTCATGAGATTGTGAATAGGAGCCTTGAGAGCATATTATTGAAATATTATATTAGTATTAGATTTATACTTTTTAAAATTTATTTTTTATTTTCATTTATAAGGGTTCAAACCAAGAGCAAACACAACACCTAATCAAAAAGAGAAGCCTAGAGGTTTTTCAAAACCAAGAGTCAAGTAACCTACAGCTCTGCCCTTGCCCAACACTGGCATCTGACATAAGAGCCATTTCACAAAGCTGCAGCCACTGCACACACTGGTGAGAAGAGCGGGGGATTCGCTGTAACTCTAAATGCAAGTTATGCAAGTTGAGCTAACAGAAAGGTCCATCCTACAGAATCATCTGCAAACTTTCCATTACCAATTTGCCAAACCTGAAATAGCTGCATCATATTGAACATGAAGAGAGGCAGTACTACAACAGTGATGCTTTGCCAGGCAAATATATAAATGTATCATACACCAGAATTTAGTGTAATAAATAGCTTCTTCGATAAGAAAAGGTAGTTATTAGTGGTCTTAAACTTTTTCTAAGTTACAGCTATTATATAGTCTGTACTACCCAAGCTTAAAGATTTTTAGGTCATTCACCACAAAACCCTATGTGACCCATCTCTCTTGAAAGTCCAGCATTTGGGATATCAACTGTAGCAAAATTCAAGACTCCTTTTGAGAGAAAGGGTACTTACTATTTCTAAAAAGTCACTACTAAAGTTTTGGTTTTTTTTTTTTTGTTTTTTAGGATAAAATCTCAAAATTAGATATTGTTACCTTTTGCTATTTAGAATCTAGATTTAACTGAAGATTATTCTGCAGTTGAACACAAGTCTATACAGTGTTTGAAACATCATTGTTGACTATCATGTACTGGAACAGAAAAAATTACAACTAAGACATGTAATCTATTTTGCCTCCTCCAGCCCATGGATATTAAATAAGTTATGAGGTATTTCTAAAATAATTTGCAATGGCACATAAAATATTTTACAATCTTCTGTTCAGGTATGAAAAAAGGGTGTATCAGCTCAATTAGTTTAGCATACTCTTTGGAAAAATGTAGGTAGAAGAAAATAATGCTTATTTTGAGAACTGCAGAGGAGGAATTTTATCATTAAATTCCTCAAAACATAGTATGCAATAGTCAGAGACACAAAATTTATAATACATTTAAAATAAATGCTGTACTTACTTCATAAGTCATATATATTGAGAGGGTTACCACACTAAAGTTGTAGAATGCCATTATCTGCCTGAGTTCAAAAGGTTTTTTATTTTCCATGATTTTGGGTCCCAAAGAAGTGACAAAATAAATGTAGGCTCCAACGATAATGGTTGTTGGAAAAGGTGAGGACATGAGCGGCCAGCCTTCCACTCTTGGGTCTAGGAAAGGGGAAAAGAAAGAAAGAAAAATACATTAAAAAGAAAAAAAAAAAAAAAAAAGAGAGATATCTTTCCAGTACTTATCAGATCCTTAAAAAATGCTGATTTTTATTCAGCAGGTTTCTGCATTCTCCGCTCGGACTGTCAAGTGCATTCACTGCAAATCCCCACTGACTGGTGCACAGGGCTCAGCACCTGCCAGATTCCAGCCTTCTGCATTGACCCTTTGCACTTGGAGCCAAGAGGACAGACAGCAATCCAGAACTGGGAGCTCTGCTTTCTGAGCTAATTCTCTACCTGAAGGAAAGCCCACGTTTTCACATGTTAACACAGTTGGAGAGGCAACAGAGGAATATAACAGGCAAGCAGAGCACAGAGGCTGAATCTCCAAGAGAGGCTTCACTCTTCTC
>JAWLRI010000673.1:9701233-9726052 GCA_034781795.1 Crypturellus tataupa
GCCCCAAAAACGTGTAGTGACAAAAGTGGGTCTTGAAATCTCCTATGAATGAAATGTTAAAAGCCAGGTAGATCAGCCTAGAGTAAAGCAGTAAAAAGGGTGGAGATATTTGCTGGAAGAGTAAATGAATAAAGATTATTTAAACAGGCTAGGTCAGAATTACGAAAAGTATTCAAGGTAAAGAAAAGGGGCTTAAAGAAGAAGTAATGTAGTGAGGGAATAAGAGCAAAAGTTGTTAAAGAAGATGGCAAGATCTTAATGTGAGATATGTCTTAAATTTGTGGCACCTTCCACTAAATAGGTGATAAAATAGAAAGACAAGAGTAAATAATGAGAAAGAAAGCAAGATGGAAGATGAAGCAATGAAAGATAGTGAACTCCGGGCACAGAAAAATTTAGACCAGATTTTATATAGGAAGAACCAGTAAAATTTCAACATTGGGTACTTTTGGTGGAGAAGACCTTACAGCTTTGAGTAAGGGAGGCTGTTGGCTTTAGACAGCAGTGCCATAAGATGAAGCAGGGGATAAGATTTTAAAGGGCAAATAACTAATTCAGATTGTACTAAACCAAAATTTAAGAGGAAACAGCATTTAGAAAAGGATGGGGAAAAAGGCAGAAATATGAATTTGGATAGGAGAAATAGAATCTACAAATTGGGACAAAGAACAAAGATGGTAGCTGTTTTACATTGCACAAAGTTTTAAATGTGATCTGAATTTTTTTAATTGAAAGCCTTTAGTATGGCAGTTAGTACTGCTAATTTTCAGAGATTTCTGCAATATATTAGCTATACTTTTAATTAACTAAAATTTGGGTATTGAATTTTTTTTGGTAGCTTCTCTTCAATTTAGCTACATTCTAAGAAAATGCAGATAAATGGAGTAAATATTAATAAAAATAGGTTGATTATAATATGAGTTAAATAGCAATTTTTTCAAGACAATTGTTTTATATGGACTATAATAAACACTAGAATGGTTAGAACTAATGCACTTTTTCAGAGGAAAATATTGCATCGATTCCAAATGAGTTTAAACATCATCTGCTATCATTCCAGAAACTGCTTGTGTGTGTTAATAAAGGATTACAAAAATGCTTATGAATACTCTCTCTTACAGGATCCTGTTCTGTGGGAAGAATTCTGGTCTAACATACCCAAATTGTTTTCAGATCAACTCTATCTCATCTTCCTCTGCTCAAAACACCATTTGAGCTGGCAAACCACTGTGCACTCAAACACATAGCTGTGCCTCCTAAATGGAAATGGAAGAGAATGGGAAGGACAGGCCAAAGAACTGCCCAGAGAAGTTGGGTGATATTCGTAAAGCAAAGAGAATTGCAGATTCTAAGCAGAAGAGCTTAATCAATAATAATCAAATTGTAAAAGGTTGAGGGCTTTAGAGTAGAGAAGGGTTAACGCTGAGTCCCGGCATAGAGGCCTGTCTGTGTGAATGGCTATGTGCAGCAGCGAACAGAGATGAAAATTAACAGCGATGCTTATAAACAGCCTGATGTTGAGAGAGGGAGAGGAGAGGAAAGACCTGAATGTAGCTGACAGAGCGGAGCAATGGAGAGAAAGGGAAGGCAGAGCTGGGTGGGATCTCTCCTGCCAGGGCTCCTGCTCTCTGACCCATGTCACTTCTACCTCAGGGCTTAGTGCACAATGCGCTGCAGAGATGAACACAGGACCCTGCAGCGCATCAGCTTAGCATGGAGGACACACAAATCCTGTGTGTCTTGGGATATATACTGGTCTCTTCCCTCCAGAAAACTGCTTACTAGAAAAAGCTTCTTTTCCTTCCTGTAACTTCTGTTTTCCTGAGATCGTTAGCTCAGTGCTCAGTCAGTCTGGTGGAATATTGGCTCACTTTCCACATGTTGACTGACACAGTTTTTCCTCTCTCTGTTGGGAAAAGAGGCAGTGAAAAGAGCACAGGGTAGGAGCACACAGCACGAACCCCTTGAGGGACTGGAACCTCTATTCCAGTTTTGCCAAGGAATGAAATAATTCCTACATCATGAGAGTTCTGTGTCTCACACATATCTACATTTATTATAGAACCCCACTGCTGAGTGTTATTTAAATAATTCTGATACACTTCATTAGTCAAACCAAACTTTAATATGTATCCACAGTGGAAGAACAGGATTAAGCAAGTGTTTCAAACACTTGCTTAAGCCCTGGTGCACATTTTTGTCTACAAAACAATTAAATGCTCTGAAAACTTTCTTTATAAACACTGATGAATATTCAGGTGGCATGGTGAACCTGCAACAACCTTGTGAGATACAGAGTATTTTTCCCTTGGGAAGTAAATTGGGCACTACTCTGGGAATATGCAGTACACTCAAAATGAGTGCCAAAAGGGACCATTTCCCATAGGAATCACACAGATGTCTTGTTAAGGGTATAATTCCAGTTTCATTAGTAGCATCACAGAACCGCAGAACATAGAACCTCCAGCTCAAATAAACCATAAGCCTTCTCTAGGTGCAGAGATGTATTCTCCGGGTCATATAACCCACTTGAAAGAGAGATAGGCAAAAGAAAGGACCTTCACATAAAATTACTATTTTATAAAGTCTTTTTTTTTTTTTTTAATGTTTGCTAGCATGAGAATTATAATTAGCTGATTTCTTTAGGTGTTACCGAGCAGTGTAGGAGGTGATAGCAACAGTAATTAACCATTGAGCAACATGAGACACTCCCTACCACCCATCACAAAACATGCAAACTCCTCACTGTTCTTATACACGCCTGCTGTTTGGTGGAACATTTACTGCAAAAAAACTGGGCTCTCCAGAATGGTGAATTCATTGTACCTTACTGATATATCTACAGAAAATAGGAAAGAAGGGCATTATCACAGTAACAAATAAAATATCTTAGCCTAATATATGTAGACAAAGTTATAGATTAGCATCACAGCGAAGTAGTTTAGCCTGGGTTGTTTTGGCTAGGTTGTTCATTCAAACTAGAATTAACTTTTTTGTGTTATGTTGCTACCAGCAAAATAGACGTAGCCTGAGTTACAGGAAAAGGATCTCTTTTTTAGGGCACTCATTTTCTGAAAATGGTCCTGACAGGTTAATGATCCTCTATACAGAACAAGAATTTTTTTTTTTTTTTTTTTTTTTGGCAGGGGGGTGAGAGTGGAAGGAACACAAACACCTGAGCATTAAAAGCTACGGTCCTTTCAGAGGCCATCCTGAACTACTTTAAGAGTTAATTTCAAATTTAAAATACAAACTGAAAGGGCTGGCTATCAAATATACGTCTGAATTGCCAAAGATCTCCATCGGGAGGATAATATATTTCTCCATTTTTGATCTAACTTTTCTAAATATATGATTCTAAATTTGCTGAATCTCAGAATGGTTCTGTTGGAGGTTAAGACCTGTAACTAATATAAATCAAATAACATGTTATGCAAATCCTTTCCAGTCCATAGAAAAGGAACATGCTTAGTGTCTTTCAAATGTGGCTGCCATCTGACAATGGCAAAATATTTTACTAAACTCTGCTTCCTCCCCTGTTAATCTAACTTGTATTAAACAAAGACATATTATTTTTGTTGAGGAATAAATTATCCTGTACTTGCTTAAACATGCTTTGATGCTAGATTGCAAACATATGGTTGTAAAAACAATTGAGCAGACTGACATGAACTTCTAATTTTAATTTCCTATGTGGCATAAGGAAATTTATGTTATTTACTATAAAACCTGTTTAGGATCACAGATGCATCTTTTGGACAGCTGCAAGAAAAAGCCAGATTTGCAATCTTCCAGATAGATAGATCTTCGTGATTGAAAGTCTCCTTCCTAGCACAACATCTTGATTTACTAAAATGCATAATTATAAATGTTTTCTTTTGCATTAATTTGAAAGCAAATAGTGGTAAATAAACTAAAAAATACCTCTATGCAATTTTAAAAATTCTGTTCTC
This sequence comes from Crypturellus tataupa, assembly GCA_034781795.1. Lineage (NCBI taxonomy): Eukaryota > Metazoa > Chordata > Aves > Tinamiformes > Tinamidae > Crypturellus > Crypturellus tataupa. The sequence continues at coordinate 9,705,187 of JAWLRI010000673.1, forward strand.
TTTTCTTTTGTAAATAGAAAGCTTTTCCTCAACATTCTCATTTTTTTTCCCCAATCTCTCGGCCTTCGTGAAATTTGGCAGGATCAGGAGTGGTTAAAGGTTGACAGCTTAGTGGCTAACACTGGTTAGCAGTCATCCAGGAGGAATGTGTGGGTCGATGGGTAGAGCTGACCACAGAGCACACATCATTAGAAGGAATGAAGTTGTGGGGAGTAGTTATGCACCTGCCAGAATTCCTGGACACTCACTCATCCCTTCTTACGCTGCATTCCCATTGTTTTTATAAAATAGATTTAAAAAAACACACACACACACAAAACAGGGAAGGAGAAAAGAAGGCACGTCTGTTTCGTGACTGATCTTTAGTCCTAAAGAGGACTTTATTGATAAGCTTTACATACTTCTGCTTACTTGAATATTATAAATATTAACTGCTATCCACTGTAACCAATATACTGCCTCCAAGAAAGTTTCTTAGACATCTTAGAATCTCAGTACACATCTAAGTGACTAAGCACACGGCAAATACTTAACCCCTTTCACTGTGGGCTTAGACATCGTAGTTCGTATGTATTACGCTTCAAATATATGTAGCTAGACAATTCCTATGGCTTAACTAATGTCATAATGGGACCACAAAGCTCAAACTTTATTTGTACCAAACGCTAGACTGTTCACTGTGACAGATGCTAGTCCAACATGCACTGAGGAGCTTAACTGCATGTCCTAGACCTTTACCTGCAATGAACACTGAGAACCTTTCTCAAATGGAGCCCAAAACTGGTGTTTCTTTAATTTATATGGGTATACGTACACACATACATTAATATGTAGTGCAAGATGGCATAAAGACTACAAGACAAAGTATAGCATAAATAAAAGTCAACTTTGTTCATGCTTCCGAATTTGAGGGTTTTTTTTAGCCTTAGAGATGGGGGGGTTTAAACTCCCAAACACCAAACTAAGAAAGTAGGTTAGGAACTCCTCGATTTAAAAAAAAAATAATAATTTGTGTAGTAAAAAAAAGAAGAAAAAAAAAAAAAAAGACAACCTTAATATGAAGCCAAACATTGTGAAATAGGTGGTGAATAAGTAGGGATCTACAGTTTTAGACTTGTCAGCATATATGTAACAACGAAAAATAACGGCGATAGAGAAAAGGACAAAAGGAGATAGGCCCATAGTGCTGAACTTTTTCCTCTCCCCATCTCCAACTCCCTCCAGTATTTGGAAACTAACCCGCTAATGCCTTTTTCCAAGTCTCTAAACAAAATGAACCAGCCTTTTACTTGGATATCTCATTATCCATTTTTTTTTTTCAAGCATCATAATCTAGATTTAAATAATCTAGGGGAGGGGGTCATAGTTGAGTTCAGTCTCTAGAGAACTCAGCTTTCTTTCAAGCCAAAGGAGAATTTTCTTCATTTCTCCTGACTTTTTTCAGTGGAGCTGGGTCAGACTGGCTCCCATCTCCATCATTTCCTTGGGCTAGAACTTCCCTGGCAAAGCAAGTCTTCTAAGAGGTCTCCTAATTTCTGGAATGGCCTGAAAGGATGAAAGATTTTCCTTCCTATTTTAATTTGGAGTACAAATACAAAATCCCAGTACTTGCTATCAAAATAGAGTGCTGTCATGTTCAGCTGAAACCAACCCTTTAAACACTTTCTTACTATTTTAATGGAATTTAACACCCAGCTATCAGTTACTTGTGTCTCAATTGAATTACCTTTTTTCCAACATGAATACAGTACCCCATCTGACTGGATTTTCAAATCTTTTATTCAGATTCACAAGAATGGGAAGCGCCTTTAAGCCAGTAATACTCCATTTACTGTACTTTTGGCTGTGCAGGAGTTCATACACTATCAAAATACATGTGCTATAAGAATAAAGCAACAGTTGAAGTAGGTGACTCAGAAGACTCGGAAGTAATTATCACTTTTGACTTACACATAAGCAAAATATGCATTTGCAGCCACTAATCTTTGCTTAGTTTGGTTCTACTCTGTCAAAACTAACATGTATCTTCATTCTCCTTTTTACTCTTTCATTCAGAAAATATGAATGCTTCATCTAGTAATCAAATAATCACCATAAGAATACAACAGAATTTTTTAAAAAGCTTCCTTTTTCCAGAGAACTTAAATAACAAATTTACTATATCTGTAGAGAACATTTGATACGGAAAGTATTAATACAGAATAATAAAGAAATATTAATCATCTTAATACTAATTAATATTAATCCTAAGATGAATTTTCACATAAGTGAAACATCACTGATAAGTGATGTTTCCAAGAAGTTAAACTTCTTGGTACTAGCCAACACTCATCATTTATCAGTTATTGCCACTGTATGGAAGGTTTTCAGCTACTGGATTGTAAAATGGGCTTCTATTTCTCCTCAAAAAAAAAAAAAAAAAAAAAAATCTCCTTCCAGCAAAGGACAACAGTCAATGGGAATGACAGCAGCATCATTTGATACCAGAGAGGCATTAGGAATGATTTGGATTTAGAAGACATTAACTCTTATCATGAGCAACAAAGCCTCAAAGCTATTTCTATTTCTAACTGTTTGAGGCAGGTTCAGAAACCAAATGAGCAGGTGCATGAGTAGATAACTATTTGGGCAGATAGTACCCAGTTCACTTCTTTCTCAGTTATAGCCCATATTGCATTTATGGGCTATTTACATAAAACTGGTATGGTACAAAAAATTACACAACAGTATGAAAATGATCCTCATAAAAGCACAGAGGAAAGTTTCCACATTTTAGATACGCTTGTTAGAATTCCATGAGAGATGGTCCATGGGATCCAGGAGAGTTGGTACATTTTGAAGCTCAAGAATGGTCTACCTACCGCAGGCAGCCACACGTAGGTGGCAGGAAGCCAGCAAGGACGAATAAGGAGCTTCTGTCACAAGTCAGGTGTGGGAAGGAACATGCCAAAGGTGGAAGCAGGGACAGGGAATCCAGGAAGCCTATAGAAAAACTGTCACAGCACGCAGAAATGGGTTAGGAAAGCCAAAGCCCATATTGAGTTGAATCCAGAAAGAGATGCAAAGAATAAAGGAGTACATAAGCAGGAAAAACAATAGGGAAAATATGGGCCTCCTGTTGAATGGAGTAGAGGAACTAGTGAAAAAGAATATGGAAAGTCAAGGTACTCGGTGGTCCTTTGTCTTGGCCTTTACTTGTAGGACTTGTCCTCAACAAGCGCAACTCCCTGTGATGAGAGGGAAAGTCTGCAGAAGGGAAGATTTGCTCTTGATTCAGGAGGACTAGTTTAGGTAACGCTTAAACTGGCTGTATCCACAGCTCCTTGGGATGTAATGGGATGCACCCATAGGTGCTGAAGGAACTAGCCGATGTCTTTAGGAGGCCATTCTCATTACCTTTGAAAGGCCATGGCAGCTAGGGGAGATTCCTGAGGAGTGGAGGAGGTAGGCATCACTCCTCTTGCCTTCAAGAGCAAGAAAGAAGATCCAGTTAGTGTTGCCTTGATTCACAGGAAAGTAATGGAACAAACGATCCTGCAAACAATTCCCAAACATATTAAGGATAAGAAGGTGATTGGGAGTAATCAACATGGATTTACAAAGGGAAAATTATGACTGACCAGCCTGAGAACATTCTATGATGAAATGACTGGCTTGGTAGATAAAGGGAGGGCAGCGGATGTTGTTAATCTCAACTTCAATGAGGCTTTCAACAGTCTCCCACAGCATCTTCCCTGACCAACTGACAAGTAGATATTAGGTAAATAGATGAAGAGATGAACTGAGAACTGGCTGAACTCAAAATGGGTTGGGTTCCAATGCTTGTGCTCAGCAGTAATCAGCCCAGCCGGGGACCAGTCATTAATGGAGTACCCCAGGGATCAGTACTGTGGCCAATGCTGTTTAACATCTTCATTAAGAGCCTGGATCAGGGCACAGAGTGCACTCAGCAAGTTCACAGATGATAAAAAAGAGTGGTTGACATACCAGCAGACATCCTGATACCTACCATTCAGAGGGTCCTCAACAGGCAGGTCAGATGGGCAGAGAGGAACCTTATGAAGTTCAGCAAAGGAAAATGTAAAGTCCTGTGTGAGGGGGAGATCAACCCTAGACACCAGTACAGGCTGGGGGTGCACTAGCTGGTGAGCAGCTTTGAAGAAAAGGGCCTGGGGATCGTGGTGGACACCAAGGTGACTAGGTGCCAGCAGTGCACCTTTGCAGCAAAGGCCAAGAACATAGACTGTGTAAGAGCTGACAGTGCCTCAAGGCAGGTAATCCTTCCCCTCTATCTAGCCCATGCGTGCCATCTGCGGTGATGTGCCCAGTTTCGGGCTTCCCAGTACATAAGGGACAAGGACTTACTGTTGCAGGTTCAGTAAAAGAGCCACCAAGATGATTAAGGACTGGGAGCATCTGACATACAAGGAGAGGCTGAGTGAGCTGAGCTTGTTCAGCCTGGAGAAACCTGAAGGGGAGGTGTCTTATCCTTGTGGGATGGATGGGGTGATGGGGTGGAGTAAAGATGACAGACACACTCTTCCAATTGGGAGACAAGAAGTATCGGGCACAAATCACAACACAGGCAATTCCATTTAAGCCCAAGAAAAAAAAACTTTTTTTTTTCCACTCTAAGGAATGAAGAAACCATAAACCTGTTGTCTATAACAACATCATTTGCAATCATACTACCAATGGGAAATTGATCACTGAAATTGTTTGGAAAATAATGCATTCATTCATTGATAATTTGCTCTCATAGGATTTATAGAGCAATATTTTAGAAATTCAAATATCTAACATATGCAATGCTGTTGTTCAGAATTGTTAGATACTGTTCAGAATATACGCACGACTAATATGCAAAAAAAAAAGTCATCCTTAATAACAGATGTCTTCTGAAAGACAAAATCAAACATTTTCTTACTTCAATTTTTTCCTATTTTTCCTGTTATAGATAAAAAACAACCAGACCACTATTGGCAAAGGAAATTATCACTTAAAGAAGAAAATTCTTTTTTTTTTCCTGTTACCATAAAGTTAGGATAAGGCTGGTCATTAAACTGTCTTCAGCTGAAACTTCTACAGGTCTTCTACCCTACAATAAACCATTTAATATCACAAGTGAAATTTTCTGTCTCTCCTTGAACATAAAAGTTATATATGAAACTTACCTAATAAAAATGTTACCACGACATGCTCCCACGTCTTATTCCTGCACACAATGCTAGGATACAAACTGATAAAGTCATAAAGTTTCATATAGATACTAAAGTACAAAAGCACAGTGAATTAATTCAAAAATGCACACTGATCATATCTATACATTATATAAATATTAAATTACTATCTTTCATTTATTTATAATTTTACATCACTTCCAGGAACTGTATATTACTGTTTGAAGTGCTCCATTTCCCTTCTCTCTATTTTCTCCTTCCCCATCCCAAAGTGCTGCATCTCAATTCAATGTGAACTTCTGACTCACCTCGCAGATTGAGATTAAGCAACAAACTCCCAAAACTCATCTGCTACTTAAGACACTGTGCATTCAGATCACAAATTCAGATGAAAGCAGTTTTGAGGTACTAGAGTCTACAAAACTTGATCCACATTGTCTTGAACTCTACCTCAAGCCCTTTCTGTCCATGAATTCTCCACCCTAGCTAGAAAAGTATCTATAAGGTTCATACATAGAGCATTGACTTTAAAATCATATTAACAAGAGCAACAAAAACCTAATCGAGCTGACTTTAACTGTCTGGGACAGACTCAGATACAAGTCTCAGATACAAGAATCATCAGAAGGATTCTATATAAATTCTTAGACAGTTAATCCATCCCTTCCTGAATTGAATATCTCATCCATGGACAAATCCAGGCAAGACTGATAAAACACAAAAGAGCAAGAACATAAATCCATCTGGGTTCCCACAGCACATAGACACTCATAAAAGGACTCAGTCTGCTCCATCTAGACATTGCAGAAAATGAACTGGAAGTATCTCTGAGCAAGCCCTCCTTAAGACAAAATCCTGTACATTGGATCTCTCAGAAATGAAGGGATTATCTCCCTATATATTAGTGATACCAGAAACAAGGATTTTCTTTCATCTGCTGCCAAATAAAGCACACCAATGGGTAAGAGTAAGCGTAGAAGTCAGTGGATATGAAAAACTGATCTTTTAAATATAGTAAAAAATGTGAGGATGATGACAGGAAAAAAAGGTGGAAGTTTATTTTTGAAAGACCTGCTTTAATACAACTATAGGAGGAATCCAGTCACAACAAGCCTGACAATATCCGATTCTGTAGATAAAGTCCTTGAACGTAGTTGCCTGAATGTCAATTATATATCAGCACATAATGGAAATTTAGCCTTCATCCTCACTGCTGCTCCACGCATCCTCATATGCTGGATTTAAATGCTTTTGAGAAAGAGACTGAAAAAAAAAAAAAAAGTCACTCTGAGGTTTGCTTTAATAGGACCCTAAATAATTTAAAACATTAAAAGTAAGTAAACACAATACTACAGATATTTCTTAAACTACTAGACACAAACAAATTTGTTTGCAAATCAAGAATATAGGATTTTTGTAATCAATTCTTTGACCATTCTGTCCATTAAAAAAAGGGCTAAATTGTGAAAAGACATAGTACTTTATTTAATTCAGATTTTGAAAAAAACATCTGGAACATAATTGGAAGCTCTACAAATGTCTGGATGTAAAATATAACACATAGATATTATAACCTGTGTTTGCTTTCAGTTACTTAAGAGATAATTTCATTGTTCCAGCATTACTTAGCACTGCAGTCTCAGAAAGCTGCCTCAGCCTCTGCCTGCATTTAACCAGTTTCCACCTCACCTTGTGTCTGCTCAAGGGCTTATGCAGCCAAGTCATGCACTGAAGTCCAGATCTAACCTCCACGAAAACTTCTCACTACTTTTTTTTTTTTTTTTTGGCTTGTTTATTTCTTCTTTACTTCTGGTCCAGATTCTTACCATGCAGACACACAAGTGCCAGCTCCAGTCACGGGAGAGAACAGAAACCAGTGGCCCGTGGAGAGCAGAGCTGCGGCTCTCAGGGGCAGCGCCAGCTACAGCATTTGTCAGCAGCAGCAGGAGCTGAACAGTTGGCAAAACCACAGCATATACGGCTGGGGCACCACGAGGGCAAACTTAGAGGGGCAACTGTCATCAGAACAGGGTGGCTTCCCTCTATCACCCCTCAGACTAAAAAAATATATTTGCTTATAGTGAAAAAAGAGAAAAAAAAAATCTAAGTTTAAAAGAACAAAAACATTCATTTTGGATCATCTGAACACATTTTGATTTCATGTTATCTAAACTTTCTAAACTTTGAAACTACTTTTTTCTTTGTTTAAGTGTTAAGTAGTTTTTCATAAACCTAAACTGTGTTTCAAAAGACAGCAAAAAGTGTTTTATCACCATTTTTATCTTTTTCAGAACAGAACGCTGCTGATATGTTAGAAAATTCCTTTTTATATTTATGATAAAAAATCAGGAGATACTAGTATTTTGAATTGTAACAGCTGTAAAAGTTTCTGGACTCTTATTTTGCGAATGGCTTCAGGCCTTTAAAATTTATTTTTTCCTCCTTCCTATTGTTTAAGTTTTTTTGCCCAGTTCTAATAAAAAGAGGAAAAACATGTTCTCCTATGTAAAACAGTGCTGTTAAGATTCGTCCTGTAAAACTCCACATGTTTTCTCTCAAACTCTTCTTCATGATATTTTTGTTTTAAAACTATTTGGATATGAATTGTAGCATCCTTAATCTTATGGTTTAGTAGACAATTATATTCCTCAACAAATTAAAATGCAATTTTTCTTTGACATTTTTCACATTTAAATGAGCATAAAGTTCAGAAAGCAGCATGGACTTTAAGAAAGCTAAAGTGGAAGTTGAAAGAATGACAGCAAAACAACAAGTACTACTTCAACTGGAAGAGAAACTACAAGTGTACAAGACATTTTTCTAATGCCTTGTCTAATGTGTGTCTGTGTCACACACACATATAGGAGAAAAAAAAGAAGGAAATAAGGAAAAAAGAAGAAAAAGAAAAAAGCCCCAGAACAACCACGAAGACGTTGCAGAGAGAAAACATAGAGGTAATTTTCCAGTGCATCAGCATTGTTACAAATTTTGAAGAAGAAAATCCACTTCATATATAATGATTTTCTTGCAAGCATAACATCCACAGGGAGTACATTTCAAAAGGATAAACTATTAGTTACCTTTTCAGAAGTATCATCAGGAAATGGCTCTCGAAGTGCAGGTATCCAAGCAAGGATATTGCAATCTTTACTACCACTGTAAAGCTCCTTTAAAAAAGCAAGCCAAAAAAGGTCAATACAGATTTACTGAATAAAAACTGAAATCGAAGTAATGTTAGCAAATAAATTTTATGAAACTTTTTTTGGGGAGGTAATAAAGGACACATATATAATTCCTATTTTGTAATATAGTAATAAAAGTAAAACAGTATATTCTTAAAATATACTAGAGAAAAAGAATACTTCATGAGATTTCCTCCAGGTTGGACATCAAAACTACTCACACCTAAATGAATTAATTATATTGCTTAAACATACTTTTTTTCTTCCCTCTTATGTGTCTCCTTAAAAGTTAGTAAGCTTTTAAATAGCTACTACCATCTATTTAAACTATTTAAAAGTCAGTAAGTTTAGAAGAGAATTGTGTTTAGGATCAAAAGAAAGAAAAGGAAAAAAAATTTCTATAAATTCTAAAATATGAATCTATACAAAAACATCCAATAAGACACAGGTTAGAAGAGTGCATAAATATGGAGCAAAGGAGTAAGCACGGTGTAAGTATGCCTATGCAAAGAAAAGAACAAACAAGGAACAACTTGAAGCCTGCATCCTGTTGGGAAGGCAGAGATCAGAAAGACCATCTTATTATTTTTAATACAAATAATCCTATTTATTATACTAATGGCTAAGCAGTAGGATCCCACTGTGCTGGGCACCTTGCAAATCCATGCAAGCAAACAGTGTTTGCACCAAACAGCTACCCATCAAATACAGCTTAATTTTCTTTGCTCTTTATTAAAGGAAATACAGGTTTCTCTGGCTCTCTAAACTGAAGAAATCCTGCTGTTCAGAAATACTGCATCAACTTTGCAGTAAATTTTACACTACTAATGCTCCTGTTTCCCAAACTGCTACTCACCTGAATGTGTATGAAAACTTTTTCATATGCCTTGAATCTTTAATTAAATTCCTGCTTATTATATAAAATGTCTGACAATAATTAAGATGAGAACTACCATAGGGTTAAATTATCTGAGTGAGGCATGCATGGTGTTCTCTTCTGTTCCCAAGCTGAAAGTGGAAAAAAGTCTTCTAAAAGCTTGCTGGTTCCTACACTTAACCTAACAGCTCAGTGCATGTCTCCAAAAAGATTTTAATAAGTTGATTCAAATAAATCAATAAATTACAGTTCTGTCTTTGCAGAAAGTTTCATTTTGTGTTAGGTATATTTAATTCTACAAAAACCATGAATCACTCAGAGTTGGTACAGGAACTTAATAATTAACTATTAAGTTAACCAGTACCTATAAATACCTATTTATATGGGTAACCTTAGCCAAGTGAACTGATATAATGACTTCTGCATAACGACTCCCAGGAATGAAGTTATTCGTGCATAAAACAGAACTGGTGGTCAAAATTTTCTGAGATGAACATTCTACTTATTTCACTTAAAAGAATAGAACAGGGCAAATTTATATTAAGCTATAGGTCAGCCATCACTTCTGCTGCAGCATCCTGTCTTTTGCAAGACACACAAATCACTGGAACTTGGAGAACAAGCACTACGTCCCACCCCTGTGAACAATGCCATTGGGAAATCAGCATATTTCAGCATATTTTAGTCTTTATTACTGCCTGTCTCTTCTGGGATTGCAATATCTTCAATTAAACTAGACCATGTTGACTAGTATTTATAATTATTACAATTTGAAATAGTGACTAAGACACTAAGTCAGTCAAAAGAAGAGTCAATGCATAAAGTTTCAGGCATATTTATGGTACAGTATAGCACAATATTTCAATAGTGTATTTTGAATTATTGAAGAAAAGTTAAGGCTGAATATATGTTCTATTTTTTTGTCATTTTTTAATCTACCACTGTTATAGATGGGTAGGTTTGCCAGATAACTGTCATTGTCATTGATATTCCCAGAACATAAAAAGACAAAAAAAAATTGTTCCTGCTGCACTGCTAATAATTTTTCTTCATTATTAATTAACTATTAGTTATTTACTTCATTCTGTATCTGAAAAGGACACATGGGTCTTGTTTACTTATTTTAAGCAGTTAACACAGCACATTGGTATTTAGCATATTGGCTTCAACACTAAAATTCTCCTGGAAGACTTCACAGTGAGGATTTCCTCTTCTGCACCACCTTTGAAATTCTCCACCTCTTATTAAATTAACTTCCCTTCTTAATGGGCAATATTCTGCAGCTCTTATTACTTAAGCAGCTTAACATCTCATTAACTTCATGAAGAGAGTTACACAAGAAAAATTTAGGCCAACAATAACATAGCCTATTTTATGGCTGTATTCCCAGAATCTCAAAAGGATATACACACACACCCCTACCTCTCACACTACCCTGTAGCTACACATGGCAGCTCAAACACAAAAGATAAGCCACCTAAGAATGATAACTAATTTGAACCTAACAAGAGCACAGACTGAAATCACTAGCTTGCAAACAGCCAGCTGCTTGGGTACCAGGAGTCATAGCTATTATACACTTTTGAGTGAAAAGACAACACTTCACACCTCAAAGTTGGTACACAAAGTTTCAAAATCTATTTAAATCATGAAATGAAGAAAAAAAAATAGTGAATAAAATATGGGTAATAAATAGAAAGAAAGCAATAACTGGTAGCAATAAATTTAACTCAGAGGTTTTGAGCTGAAAAATAGATAAGACCAAATAGATAAGACCAAATCTGGGGATGCTGGAGGAAAATCATTCAGCAGGGTTAAAGGAAGCAAAAAAGCCTAGAGGAGAATAAACAGATAAAAGATAAAAACTAAAAATGACCGAGGCTACAACTAGATGGAAATGGTAAAGCTATGCAGAGCAGTCAGATGTAGATCTTTCATATGACTGTAAGTTGGAAAGGTGCTAAAAAGCCCGTATTGTGCAACTATTGACTTCATTAGCAGATGAATAACCTCCATCAGCATCTTAGAAGAGATGTCTGAGGAAACCTCTAATCTGCTCAAGTGAGATATAGTGAAAACATATTGGAATACAGAGCTGAAAGTCAGCTAATGTATCATTCTAGAGAGGAGAAAAGGAAAAAAAAAAGTGGAATGATACAGATACTATTGGACTGACTGGCATTTCTTTAATTCTAAACAAAAAAATAGAAAAGGTGATTTAAAAGATTCTGAAGATTTTGAATTGAGTTCTTGAATTACTGAAGAACTGATATTTTAGGAAAATAACGCCAGTTAACACAATTTGCAGTAAAGTGGGATCTGTCAAGCAAAATGATCGTGTTTAAAACAAGTTTATCTTAAAATGTACTTGCACAGCTATAAATAAATTTATACATTTTAGTATTGCTCGCAAACTTAAAATAAGAGAAATTTACAGAGATCTGCATTCTCAAAAAAGGGTCTTTTAATTGGGTATCAGTACTTTTAGTACCATTACTGTTTAATCAGTAATTAAATCAAGTGTTTAATCATCTCAAGACAGAATAAGCTTTTTGTAAATCTACATGTGAACATAAACTGATAAGGTTCACACTTAAAATATCTTTGATGTTGACATACTTGCACTATAGTAGACTAAACTCTACCAAAGACGAAAGAATTTAGACCAACAAATGCAAAGATATTTAAGGAAAAAGGGAAGTGAGCTCCATACAGAATGCAAAACCCAACTGGAGTAAGGGTGGATTTGAAGGAAGCTCAAGAATCACAGTGGATAAAAAAATGCAGATAAGTCCCCAGCATGTCTTTGACTGTTCTGAACGTACATGCCTTGTGTACATGCCCACAAGTCATGTGTGCACACAGGCACAGATGAATGATAACAACAGGTAGATAATTCTGGCACGTGGTATAATACATGGTGACATTGCAGGGTTGCTCACTTTCCAAAATATTTCAAAAGACAAGGTAGAGATGAGACACACATCCATTTCCAGGAATTCCCAAATATTTCACTCACCTGAAAGTTAGGTTGAAATACACAGCAGTCAACAGTACTATAATGCCCTCTAAGCTTAGTTATCAGTTCTCCTGAGAAAATTGTGTAAATAGCAATGGTGCTCCCATACGGTACAAAAGCAAATTCTGGACTGCAGCCCCAAGAGATGGTGAATTTGAGTCCTTTTCTACTTTCATTACAGACTTTCCCATAGTTCACCTGTACATTGAAAGATTAAGCAAGTAGTTATTAACTAAAATTATAGGCAGTAACTTTACATAAAAGGGACCTGTATATATTCATCATTAATATCCAAAAAATTCATGTTAAGTTTCCCATTTTAACAAAACTCTTGGGATTTCCAAATACAGATGTTCATTGAGAAAATGATTTTTCGGTTCATTAAAGCTCATTATCTTTAATAAAAACTTTGAGAAAGAGGAGAGGGGTAGGCGGAAGATCTGCCTACACTTGGAGCAGCTCCACACTTAAAGATGGAATTTGCTTCGACCTTTTGGGCCAGATCTACTTTGATGAACTATAACTACTATTGAAATCATGATTAGTTCAGGAATTCCTGCTTAAACATTTTCCAAGATGGTCCCACATAGTCATTTTCTCTCAAACATTGAAATTATTAAAAGAATCAGATATATACAATAGTACACGCACAGTTTTAAGCAAGACATAGCTCGTTTTCTGAAAATTCCAGCAACTGGAAATGTTAAACCTAAAGCTCTAAAGAGCCACCGTTTATTTTAAGGCATAGCATTTACATTTTCCTAGTGTTCTCCTTAAAGTATTCCACACACACATGTGCACACACACACACACACTAATTTATACATAATTTCAAAATAACAGTTTTCAGATAGCAGTAAATAAAAAGTTTTTTCCCATTAAGCTAAACTACAGAAAGCAATGAGGTAACAATCTTTTCTGTAGCTAGCAATGGGTATAGGCCTACTTACACTGCTTTATTAACCATTTCAGTGGTAAGGATAAAGTGAGATAGTGATCCTAGCCTGGCTTATTTTATGTGCATTCATCTCAAAAAAAGTACCAACAATCCAACCATTTTTCTCTAAGACTTGCTTATTTCACAGACTGGAGAGAACTTCCTTCTTATTCTTGAAGTGCCCTTTATGTGAGCTGATCAGTAGTGCAGAAGGTTGTATTTCTGAAGTATATACGCTGTTTAGATGGCAAAGAAAAGCATCATCAGTCCAGCCAGCATCAGAAAAAGCCCTCAAGGGGTTCTCACCTTGCTTTTGGAAGCAGGAAGGGAAGAAGAGCACCAGCAATGCAGAAAATAATTCTGTGCCTCTCCCTCCCGCATTAGCAAGGAGCAGCAGAAGAGCAATAGGCAGTATGGAAAGAACTGAAGGGCGACCAGAAGGATGTCATAAATAAATGGCAAAATCAAAGGGATTAAAAAGAAAATAAAGTATAGCTATAGCTTCCGAAATTATTTCTTATGCACTGGTCAGGAGTGACATGTTAAATATGTTAAAATGTCTGTCTTTTACTAAATCTTGGAATTCATCATTGCTGAGAAATTCAATATTGTTTCCTGCAACTACAGCTGTGAGATAAGAGGCTAAGCAGTACCCTAGCTTGAGAGTTGCATGGGAAGCCTTGCAAATAAGAAGTGCAGTTTATCACCGTCGTTGATAGGTTTCAAGGTCTGGACAAGTCCTACCTAGACAGAAATCTCACGGAAGTTCAAAATTGGAAAAATTCCAAACATGCTAGGAAACACTTCTCTATTGGATATATCGGTTTAGTTAGGTCTATAAGAAAACAGAAATGTATTCATGTGAGCAGTGTATTGTATCACTATACAAGCTTAATTGAAATGGAGTATTACAATCTAAACACATAAAACATGTTTTGAACATGTTTTCTTCCTTGTTTTGAACATCTCCAGCCACATCGTACAGGAGAGCTGCAGGGTGGCTGCTGCAAGGGCACCCACTGTCGCAGGCCTTGGCGTGACATGGCGAGCCCTGCTGCTGCTTGGCCCTTGCGCTCCCACCTGCAGACACTGCAGCTCAGTGCAGCGCTGTGCAGCACCCAAGGGCTATGCTCTGGCCACTCGCTTGCAGTGCAACCTCCTCGAGGACTCACAGAATGGCTGAAGGTGGAAGGGACCTTTAGAGATCATCTAGTCCAACCCCTCTGCTCTAGCAGGGACACCTACAGCACAGGGTGGCATCCAGGAGGGGTTTGGAAGATCTCCAGAGAAGGAGAGCCCACAATCTCTCTGGGCAGCTTGTTCCAGGACTCTGTCACCCTCACAGGAAAGAAGTTCTTCAATTCAAAATGCATTCAAGAGCATTGTGTTTATCCAAGTTTGAAAAATACTCTGTAATTGCAATTAAAAATCACCTCCCAATAGGGGATGAATAGTCAAGTCCAGGACTCTAACAAATTACTCCACAAGTGCTTAAAAATTTGCAATTTTCAAGCAGGAACAGACTGACTTCAAAGACTTCTGAAAGACAAATAAAATAAAACTAATGAAATAAGCCAGTGAAGTTTGGCATTCTTCAATATTCTTTAGAGAAAAAAAATAAAAGGTACTTTCCCAAACAAGAGAACACTTTTCTCGTGATTTTTCAAAAAGTGAAAATTTTTGAGGAAAGTAAAACTCTTCTAATGTTTTCCCCATGATGTCTCATTCAGCCAAAATACGCAGAGAGGGAATTTAAGATTATGAGAACAGGAAAGAAAAGTCCCGAGCTCTATTTTTTTTTTCAAGGTGAGATCAGCTATAGCTAAAGAAAAAAACTATACTCTTAATTACAAAGGAGTAACATGCAAAAATGGGGAAAAATTGTAGTAGAAAACTATCTTAGATTAGAATTATAAACTTTGCTGTATGTTTAGTGAGTGTATTTTTCTGTAATATTTAAGTACATGTTTCTTTTTCTAAATCCTAAAATGAAGGAGGAATACAATTTTTACCGAGTTTAATTGACAACATTCTCAAAATTGCCAAAAAAGAATCAGATAGTAAACAGCCACATTATCCATAGCTAAATTTTAGAACTTAAGTCTTTTCTTTAATGCTCAGATTGGTATTACAAATATTTTGTACACTCTCCACACTGAAGTCTTGTAAGATTTTGAACAGGAGAGTTGTAATTCAGCTGGCATTCTGCTGAAAAACAAAATATGTTCTAATGCAGCTGGGAGAAACAAGGATACTTCCTGGCTGGAATCAACCAAATGATAGCAGCTATTTTTCAGATCTTTCTCAAAGCGAGAATACTCTAGTTTAAGCATTCCAATGAAAAAATAAATAATAACAATAATACAGAAACAGACAACTTGTATAGCTATGGGATGGAGAAAGGTTCACAAAGCTTTCAGCAAAGATTTCAGCACATGCAGGAGTACAGGTGGAGTTTACCTTTATTTAATATGGACATTTGCCCTTAGTTTTGTTTGTATATTCCTCACCCCCAATAGAACAAGCCAAACATCACACAGATATCACATACTCAAAGATACTTCACAGAAAAGCACTTTCACGCTTATCTCTTGTTTTATAGTTCTCTTTCTGCTGAGAAAAGCTAGGCAGATATTTATTTCTAGTTCTTTGAAATTATTCCTGTTCTAACCAGGAATTTAAAAAGAAAAGGTAAAGACAGTGGATCATTTGGGATCAGAAAGCAGTTGTAGGAAATCTCCAGGATGGGGACTGGGAATTCAGGGTAGCAGAAGTGAGACAGGCAAGCAGATAAAGCTTTTTTTTTGTGAACTGTGTATTTCTCTTCCCTAAATTTGGTTGCAGATTTAACAGAATCCCCCAGTGGTTTTGCAGGTTCCTTTCTGTGTTTGTGGGGTCAGCAAGAGATAAGGGGAAAGTGCTACTACTGCAGAGAAGGAGAAATCCTATGAAGAAAATAAGGACCCACTGTGGGAGTGAACTTGTATTACATGCACATGCATTGATTTTACTGCTAATGACTCAAAATTATTTTAAGCAACGTAGCTATGCGATATATGAAAATACAGTACTCTGGACTGTACAATTTAGGACCTAAACTAGCAAGACAGGATCAAGCAATTCAAACCGAATTAAGAAAATGGTGCAAGACTATGAAAGAAGTCAGGGAACTAACAGGCACAGAAAAACAAAAGACATTGATCCAGCTGGCAGTAGGAGTGTGAACAAACTGTATTATCTACTTTGGTGATAGTGGTTTGGAGACAGAAAGATGTCTGTTTATGAAGTGCTGAGAAGGAGTTAGCAAATATAAATATTAAGACAGAAAAGTCCCTTCATTTAAATGTCTATAGGGGATAATTTTTGATGTGTTCTGAAACTAATCAGCAGGAAGTAAAAGAGCATTAGAGACCCTGCTCCATGTTCTATTTTTAGAACTTTCATGATCTATTTTCTTTTTGAACAAGCAAAAAAAAGAAAAAAAGTCCTACACAAAAAAATGCCTAAAAAAATCCTTAATGAACTGAGATAAAGCAGCAATTTCCCTAATGACAATAAATGAATATCCAGGGTTGCACAGACTACTGGCAATTGTAGAAAATTAAGTGCAAATAAAAATATAACCAAAGATCCCTGAAAACTTACTAATGTGTTCTCTCCAGTGGAGCTGTTCCAGAGTCTCATCCGATCATCTGTACCAATAGTTAACAGATGAAGCCCATCATGTGTATAGCATAATCCATTTACTCGCCCATTATGGGCAGTGTTTACTGCCAAAAAATAAAATAAAGAAAGAAAAGAAAAAGGCGGTTCAGATATCTGTGGAACTGCTATTCTGTATACTCACTTATATAGAGTATAACTAAATAATTTGACCTTTGGTTTCAAAAAGTATGACTATCTGCATGGATCACTTTATGTAAAAATGTACAGCCACAAATATCTGGCATATATAGCTGACTTGACACATATTGCTCATTACATACTATAGGGGGATTCAATTGAGTTCATCTTGCAATTGTGCATATTCTTAAATGAAGTAGTCAGAACTTGGTGCACCATGCCTAAGCTAATTATGGTGCACACAAATTAACTCATTGAGAAGATGAGATATCTCCATACTACAGCATAGTACATAATACATATCTTTCAAGTAAAGAAGCTTCAGCTATTTTGCAACATTTTCTGAACAAATTTGTTAGGTTTTGGTTCAGATATATTTCTATATAATCTCATATTTTCTAACTGTAACTAAATTATCATCAGTTTGATTCTGTCAAAGACAGAAAAAACAACATGAAAAGAAAGTAGCTGTGTTTGAACAAGACAGTGTATTATTCAAACAAACACATATTGTTACACCATATAATAATTACACTAATTATTCCAGGAGTTGCATATAAGTCCACTGTTTATCTTTTATGAACAAAATTAAATTAAAAAACTATTTAGTTTTACAAGAGTCTTAGCTTTCATGTCAGTAATTTTTTGAATTGCAATATTTTTATATCTATATATAAGCCACTTTATAGATGTGCCAGGGCAAAATTTTCTAGTTTAAGCTTTCCAAAAGTTCAAAAAGAGAAAAGAACAAAAAAGAAGAAAGGGATAACCTGTAGTGTTAACAGATGGAGAAAGGGTCCTAAAGTTATATTAATGATTTCAGCAAATTCGGGAGTAAATGTATGTAATTTCTTTCTAAATACTATGCATTTCTATCTCAAAGCAGCTACTCAAAAAAGCAGTGCTTTTTTGGCCTGCTCAAATTATAGACCTTTGTTTCAATTTTTTTTTTAATTTTGTTTTGTTTTATCTTTGTTTTAGGAGGAGATAATTAACTATAATGACAGTTATGACATAACATAGTGATTTTTCATTATAAGAGACAGGAATGAATGCTTCTCCATAAAAATTGGATGGCACAGTTCCAAATTCTAGAGAAACAAATGTTTAAAACACACACAGCACAGTTATACAGGAGATTTTTCTAAACAAGCGAGCCAACCACAATCACTGGGTCCATAACAGAAGAAACTAAACACAATTCAGTGGTTTATGTTACACAGGACATGATAACTGGATTATCACTACTGTTATTGCCTCTCCCAATTCTCAATTCATTTATGAAATTAAAGAACGCATCTAGTCACATAAGGTTTATCACCAGTTATATTCCATATTACCTCCTTCAGAAGATGTTTTGGACTTCTCTCCATTGTGCTGATCAAGTGTAATAAGACATCCAGACGCTCTTCTCACATCCCATAATTTTGCTCTACCATCAGCACTGCAAAAAACAAATTTGTACTGATGTTTCTATTATAGAAATTGCTTCCACTAGAGTCAGAATCTTTCTTAGCCAACCTACCCAGCACTTACCCTCGTCCAACAACTATTTGAACTACTCCGTACAGGCACATTCAGATCAATAAAACTGCATGAAAAGATTTTAGACTTCAGACTTTTGTTTACATGCATTAATAAAGCTGCTACACTATGAGTATGCAAGTTAGGTGCATATTTCTGTCTGCCTACAACACAATGCATTTGCCTCTGTTTAGAGTATAACACCACTGCATACACTCACAGACTAGAGCAGACTTACTCTCCTGTTGATAAAATGTAGCTACAGAATTCAGCATTGCATGCAGTGGCTGTTCGGGAAACGAGGAAAATTCTTATGCTATCACAGCTCTGTGGTACAGAGCTTGGTAATCCGAGTAGGCTACCTATATCTAGGCTGGATGTGTCTATATGATCTGTGGTACAGTGCTGTGGCAGAGAACCGCTATGATAGCCTGCTTCCATCTGACACACCAGGTATGTTTGCATTAATATACCAGCAAAGGAGGCAATGACCAAGGCTCAAACTGCTGTGATTCAGTCCAGCTCCAAGTCTGCAAGTCCACACTGTCCTTCTACTAGCTATATAATCTGTGCTAGCTATTGGTACTAAGTACACATGATGCATTCACCCACCTGCTGCCTGCTGGAAGACCCTGAACCCACAGGACAAAGCAACTCACTGTGCAGGGTGCTCCGATGCTACCACAGACCCCAAGTACAGACAGAAAGTCATTTCATACTGAAAAGACCACTGCCTGCACAATAAATTGCCAATGCTTGCTTGCTTTGATCTACAGCTGGAACACACATCCTATCAAACTGCTTCTTAGATAAGCAGTCTTCTAACTATACATTTTTCCTGTGCATTCTTAAGTTAGATTAATGCAGTAATAGCTGGAAGATGCTTTTTAGCAGTACTAACCAATTTTACCCTCACTACCTTGTCAGTGCCTCAATGCTGCCAATTCTAGTCCATATCTGTATCATTAAAAATCTAACATTTTCCCAATGTACATTATTGCTTAAAGAAATATATTTACCTTCCTGTTGCCAAAATATATTCATGACGTGGGGACCAAGACACTGTCAGCACTTCTTGCCTGTGACCTAAAAATGGTATGAAAAAGCTTACATGTTTTTCTATAAAAATATTTATATGCATTTCTTTATGCAAACAAATTCAATAAAAAAATCTATAGGATCCACCAATTCAAAACTACATTGTAATATATATTTATTTTGGATTAGAGATTGTCTTTCTTCTTATTGCTTGAGTAGGACTGCAGGGAGTGGTAAGTGATACAATACATTATCACACATTTGTAATTTCTATTGCTTTTAGTTGTGCAAAGCACAGAACAGCATCATCACAGCTACTGTAAACACTGCAATTAAATTCTGAAGTAGTACTGCTACTGTCAAATGCAGAAAAAATAGCATATTTTTTCTTCAAATTATTTCATAGTGTTTAATAAAAAACATATATACTTTATGAACTTAGGAGTAAAACCTTATGCAACTCTTGCTCATATTTTGTCCTTAATTCTGGGTATTTGTTTTTCCCCTTATTTTGTCCCATATACCAACACATTAAGTTAAATGTCTGTTTCGACTTCCTAGCAGTATTACCCCAAGTGCTGCTTAGTGGGAATATACAAAGATTTTAAAAATTGGGGAAAAAAGTTCAGAAAGTGTTAAATATAGTCAATAGGAAGTGACCTAAATACAAGCATTACAACCATGCTTCATATACTAATAAAAATACATTGTTATAATAAAAACACATTGCTAAAAAATAAAGATATACAAAATTTTTTATTACTATGCAGTTTGGAGCTACATGAACCATGTTGCTTCTGGTGCATCTTCTATAAAACAGGTAGTGTTCTGTTATCTGAGTTAACCACATGCCTGGCATGCTCAGGAAAATGGAAAAGTCTCCGTAATACAGGTGCTACAGGATACATTTGGAAAGCACAGAGCAGGCACATTTGTTTGGATCCACTGAGTAAACTGCAGTCCAGCATGAATTTAGCTCCATTTCAGTTTTCAGGGTAGTCCATGTGAAAATATTCACACCTACTTGCCACGCATTCTCAAGGACTTAAAGTTCTGTATAAAGATTTAGATAATGTTTAGTGAAGGGCATGAACTGCCTTTGTCTGTTTCAGATATTAGACCTGAGCCAACTGCACTGTACTGAGCATAAGGACACAATCAGCCTGTGACTGCAAAGCACTAACCCTGACTCAAAACTAAGAAGGCATACTGAATCCAAACTGATTTTCTGGAGACCTTTTTTTCGTGTGTGTGTGTGTGTGTGTG
>JAWLRI010000673.1:9783630-9795681 GCA_034781795.1 Crypturellus tataupa
CTGTCTTTCTGTCTGTCTGTCTGTCTGTCTGTCTGTCTTTCTGTCTGTCTGTCTTTCTGTCTGTCTGTCTTTCTGTCTGTATGTCTGTCTGTCTTTCTGTCTTTCTGTCTGTCTTTCATCATATCTGGCATATGTTAAACTTCATTAAATTTTCTGTTTCCCCATTCTGTTTCATTTGCTTTCCCATACCATTTTAATTTATCATATTTGTATTTTATAGCTTTCAGACTTTCTGTTCAGCTTCAGTTGGATAACAGTGGTTGCCAAAGTGCTTGGACTGTCTGCTAAATTAACTCTGTGGTCCAACTTGGAATTGAAAATCTTGCTGGTAGGATAAATGACTGCGTTTTGGGACTTGGTGCATAGTGTAGACCAACAAAGTATCAAGAGTCACCATGACACATCAGTCGCTTAAGTCTTGTGGCACTGACCTGTAGACTTTAGAATATTTTGTACTTAGGCTTTTTTTTCTCTAGAAATAGCTACTGATCTCTTCATTCATAGTTTTATTTTTATATAAATTAAAGTTTTAATTTTATATAAAAGGCATTGGTTGACATCTCTATTGCCTTCAGATTCCTTATGGTAGAAATGCAGCGCTGACTTCACCAGATAACTTGTTCAGCTTTGTGTTTCACTTACTTTACAGTTCCTTGCCTTTTCTACCCTCTTTCTCTTAATTTTAAGAGGACAGGAGCCTGGCTGCGCCAGCCATAAACCAAAAACGTTGCCCATCACATGGATTATTTCTAATCTGACCAGTAATGTGAAGCATGTTAGTGACTGGAAGCCTTAAACTTTAACAGCCAGCCCTTGGGATACTGAAACAGTTGGCTGCCTTTTGATTTTATTACAACTTGAAATATGCCAAGTCTTGTTCTCAACTTGGTTATGATGGTGGTGATAACTCTGCAAATGAATGCAGATCAAGTTGTTTGAACACATTCAGTTCCTATGGTAATAAGAGAGCCCCTTTCAATAGAGAATTTTGGCTCACATCCCCACTTGGTGTAAGCATGTATGTATACGTGTGTGTGTGTATATATATGTGTGTGTGTGTGTGTGTATACACACAAATACTGGTTTATAGTAGATAAGATTCTATGCTTACATATGTATGTTTGTGTTGCTGTGTTATTCTATATTATTTGTCCCTTTACATATATTGTGTGTGGTAATACATAGTCTGAGGAGAATTTGTCATTACATTTGTAGCTGTAAACTATATTTAAATCATTTTAACAATAATAATTAAATACAACAGAATATTAGCTTTTTATTAAATAGAAAACTAGATGCATGTAGCATTTGGAGCCAAAAAGGAAATAGATTCTTGTCCTGAGACCTTATTGGTTTAAAGTAAAGAAAATATTTTAGAGATGACAGATAGTAAAATGATTTTAAATCAAAGGTTATTTTGTGGGAGTAGATTTGCTAATTTGCATGTGACATGCTATGTTAGTTTACCTGCTAAGCATTCATGTTGTCAGAAATTTTTAACACAAGTTGCACTGGGATATAGCAGTTGTTCTATACAAGTGTTTTATGCAAATGCATGCAAGATATATTTTAATTATTTTTAAACAAGTGTTTCAAAATATTTTTAAAACACTTTTTTATTCCTCAAGCTGTGCTCTAATTTGACTTTGAGCGTGGTCTGCAAGTAAGCATACTGACTCACAAACCCTCCGCTTTTGCTATTTTTCCTTCTGACTGTATATTTTACTCCTAATTTTAAAAATGCCATGTTCATTTTATAATTGTACAAGTTAGCCATTATATTTCTGCTGTTTCAGTTGCAAAAGAATGAAAAAATATTTGGGGATGGGGAAGTCTATCTCCTGAGGTTCCCTTTTGGAGATCATGCTGCCGTTCCATTACTGAACAGAACTGCTGCCCTCCCCCCACCTCGATTTAAAACATGTTAAACGCCATTGTACCTGGAGATGTAATGTGGTATGTCTGGTATGTCTTTTTTACTGCTTTCAGTAAAAGAGCTTCATGAATTCCGAAGAAGTTCTTGATAAGAACTTGCCAAGATTTCTAAGAACTTTGGTGACCACTCAACTTTATGTGGTATCCATATGCCCTGATTGCATAGCCACATTGCTGTGTCCTATATCTTCTATATTGACTCTGAGTTATATTCCTTTTCTTTAAAAAAGTAAGTAAATTGAAGTTTGAGATAGCATTATGTAATTATATTAAAAATTAAGGAAATGTTTATTTTCTACTATCCTAGCTGGGTTAGTGGCTGAATGCATAAAACACTTGTAAGTTGTCTCTCATCTCTATATGATCAGCATGCAACATGTAGCCATTTTTTTCTCCACCTGGATAGGAGGAATTTATAATCAAAATTAGCTTAGATAATTTATATCTAAGAAGTACTGAGTCCTTGGTTGCTAAACCTGTTTAAGAACTAGGGGGCCTATTTCTGAGGCTGTAGCAAACCTTAAAAATTATGAGGCATCTAGTGAGACTTAAAGAAAATCTCTATACAAAACCTGCATTTGATTTCTGTAATAGCATCGATTTCAGTGGGCATCATATTTGTTGGAGCCTTTAGAGAATTATCCTCTCTGTAATGTGAAGTACATGGGTAGATTGTGTTTTATTGTTTTCTTTGAGGTTTCCTTTTCTGTAACAGACCTTGTAGCTACACACTAATTTTGACAGTGTCCTGCAGTTCTAAGAATATTTGGGTAACTGCTTTAGACTTTAGATTTTTAGACTAGAAGCAGCCTTTCTGTAAGCTACAGACTACTTCCTCTGTTATCTATATTATCTATATTGAAGTCTCACTGTTGCTTTGTTATGCATGTGTGTGTATGTTAATATTTTATGGGAGCTAAAGTAAAGCATGTTCTTTTTACTGAAGTCAAGAGCCTGAAAATAGTTTTGAGTAGAAAATGTCACAGTAAATGATTATTTTTCTCATGCATTATGTACTTGATGCACAGTAGTAATAAAGCTAAATGGCTCCTGTATTGCACAGTTGGATACAAGGTGAAATGTTAAAAAAGGAATTTTTTGTGACAGCTCTTGTCTTCTTTGAAACTATTTCTAGCATTTCCATAATTATCTGTTTTGACAACCTCCTTGTCAAAGGAGGAAAAAAATGTACTTCAGTGAGTTGTAATAAGCATAAAGTTTCAATAATTGTTTTTGCCCCCCTCCTTCCCAAAAGAGCATAATTATTTTGAAATTACTTTCTGTTTAGTTGCCATAACGCATACCTGATTTTTCCATTTGTTTCATCATAAATGTTATTTATTTGAAAGATGATGTGATCAAAACTATCTTCAGTCATTGAGATTGCTTTACACAAAATTCACATTCCTCAAACCAAAACAGGATGCAATTTAGAATTCTTTGAGGCCAGCCGTCCCTGTACTGCAGCCCAGATTCCTCACTGGCCTGTCCTTCTCTGTCCTACCACAGCAGCACCGTGCACTGCTCTCCTCACCAGCCTGCCAGCAAGAGGTTGTACTGTCTATATCTGCATATGTTTAAGTGGTTGCTATATGCAATTTGATTTATGTTGAAAGGTAAAAGGTGCTTTACAAAACCTGTAAACAATGAAAGATAACATAAGTTGAGATGTATTCAACGTAGGGTACATTCTCCCCAAAATAACCCTGAAGGCACAGAACACAGACTGTATTTTAATGCTGTAACTGGTCAGAGATACTTCCTCTAGAGTAAAATCTGAATAAAGCAAATTGTACACTGACTGAAATTATTTAACCAGAGTGTTTTTTTTATAAAACCAATAGTCAGCTGGCCTACAATTTGGTTTAAATAAGCATTTTAGCAAAAACAAATCTATTTTTCTCATATACTGCTCTTCTGATTTTGCCATGCCCTAGTGCAGCCCTTCACTTACCACTGTAGTAATTATTCCTCACTGCTGAGCTCATGCCCAGACACTGACTTAGCATTACCTGCCTCGGGTAACAAAAATCCCTGCTTTCCAGTGACCAGATTCTGTCTGTCTTGTAGTCTAGAAAAGTATTGTAATATCCTGTTATTTCATCTTTCCTAATTATCTCATGGAAGAGGGAAATGAAGTTCAGTTAACCAGTTTGGCAATATTATGAAAATAAATGCTTTGCTGTAAGTTGTAGCACTTTTCTCTGTTTTTAGTCGTCAGTAAAAAATATTGTGACATTGTCAATTTTCATATAATAACAATGAACTTGATGAATACTATTTCAAAATTAACTTTTCCCTTTTTACTTACTAATTTATTAATTCAAGTTCAAAGTTCAAGTTCACTCATAATTAAACATAAAATATTAAAATCTAGGCAATAAAATGCAGGTGTGCACAAGTCAAATAATACTTACTCTGTCCTTGTTTCTCACTTCTGGCATCAAACATTATCCAGGTAACCCTGTTCAAATTGAGAGAAACCAGGAGTATGTTTCAGTGTATGCACTTTAGATAATTGAAAATGTTGGGACAGTTTCTACAACTATACAAAAAACCTTGAATCACCGTACACCCCCACATCAAATGAAGTATCTTTACTAATGCATTAAAATCCTTTATTTATGGGTTTTGGTATAGGGTTTTAAAAAAATGATCGGGAATAAATATGAATGTTGTCACGTGAGTACTGCATGTCTAATCCCCTGTATCCATAGGGCTTCATGCTTTCAGGTCTTGGTTGCCCTTTACTTTCAGGAAAATCAAAATGTTTCATGAAAGGCAGTTGCTATAATGTCCTTAGAAACCTTGAAGACTTAGAGGGAAACACTGAAGAAGTAACAGGAAAGCAAGAAGGATTGTGGGGTTCTGTGGTGCTACAGGAGGGAAAGGTTTTAAATCCAAGGATTTGCCTGTGGAGAAGAATAGCAAGAAATCTGCAAGGACTAGTCATTACTAAGCAAGACCCCAGCTAGGGGAACAAGCACATATAGAGAAATCTTTCACATTTATGGCTTTTTCCTACTAGGATGAAGTGAGATTTCTATTATGTCCACATTTTTTTTATTCTGTAAGGCTGCAAGTTGATTAGAAAACTGCAAAGCAGCAACAAGGTGAGAGTGAAAGAATGTGCCTCTTCAGGCTAACCCCTGCCAAGCAGTGACTCTGTGTAACCACCCAAGTCCTTATATTTGAGACAGTTTTCTTGGTTTTCTTCTATGGAGTAGAATGTAAATACAGTTTGCAATTGGGAGAGAATGGCTTGGTAATTGCTGCCAGAGAGAAGTGGGGGCTCTATATAGAGAGTTTGCAAGGAAAGTGGAAATTACGGAAGGTCCCTTATTTGGTTGTTCAGATGTAGCAGGTGGATATGGAGGGTTCCAATGCCAGCGACAAGGAAAAGCCAGATCTGTTTTGCAGCACCGCACCAGGGAGGCAGCAGCAGGTTGTGTGCTCTGCTGCCACTGATAACACAGTGCGTTTCATTCTTTGTTCGTGGAGCCACTGTTGTTACCAAGGTGTCACAATGCGTGGAGCAGTAAACTCCACACAGCTGCACTGGCATTTCGTTAGTAATAATGTTAAGTTCTTCAAGAAAACATTAGACAGCGTTTTCTTAAACGCTGCCTTCCCAAGAAGGGAAGGTGTTTTCACCTAAACCACACAAGTAGCTCTAGTAGTATTAGTAGTTTTTATTCTACATCCCACTTAAATTGTAGAAATCATTGCTGGACTTAGACCTGGCTCCACTGGGTCTGCCTTGTTCCAAATGTTAGGAGTTAAGGTGATCATCTAAAGGCTGGGTTTTCAATAGGTCTAAAAGGTGGCTGATTGTCTTTTGGCATTCTTCACTTTTTATTTTTGCAGAATAATCGTAATCCTCGGGTTTCCATTTTAATTCAAATGACAAAGAGCATTTCTGATATTCTTTGGCTGTCATGTGACCTCCTGAGAATTGCAAGGTGAAGGAGTTGATATCATTTATTTGTACATGGAGCATACCAGTAGAGAATATTGGAAGGCTAAAGCAAGTGCTGTGGCCAGTAGATATATGGAAGATGTGATACGTGTGTTAGGTAGATGCTGTGTTTCTCCTATCAGTCAGAGCACATTACACATTCACATCCATGTATTTCCTCAAAAAGCTTGGACAGCTGCAAATCAAGCTAGCCCTTTTATAAAATATACCAGCTCATCCTGGAGGAGGATAGAAGATAGCAGTTGTGAATGGGGCGGTGTGGTCCAAAGTACAACAGAACGAGTTCTCCCTGCCCCGTGCACAGCCAGCAGGACGGAAGCTGCTCCCGCAGGAGGCAGGGCCCACAGGGGCTCAAGCCACATTTGGGAAGAGTGGTTTTAGAGATCCTGTATGCTTGCAGCCCCATTTTAAAGATCATTTATCCCATAATATGCATGCAATAGCTTAGATATTTTGCATTATGATTAATTATCCTATTGAAATTTGGAATTACATTTATTTTTCCTGTAATGTCGGGAAACCCTCAGTCTGGTCACTGCTTAGAACTGCAGTGGTTATGGTAACTGAAGCAATAGTATTTAGAAATGCAATCAGTGTTGAAAAAATACTTTTCCTAGAAAGACTCTAGAATAAAGCAAACTATTTGCTGGTGACATGTAAAAGAAAAAAAAAAAAAAGGGCTCAGTACTCTGTGAGGCGCTTTCACAGAACAAACACATCAGTATCAAAGCATAAAGTGATAAGAAAACTTTTATGTATTTAATCCAGTTTTTGTACTGTGCCAAGTAAACGTTTCCTGTTTCATATTTGTCTTAGAGTACAAAGTCTTATTTCACTATGCATATTAATAGTGTGAATGTTATGCATGAATTGGACACATAGAGTCTCTTTCACTTGCACTTTTTTGCCTTGATGTGATGATAATCACTTCTTATATTTTTTCAAAGGTCAAAATGTTTGTTTTATTAGATCAGAACTATACTTTGGCCAGTGAAAGCTCATTAAATAATCTTAGCTGAGTCTGAAAACCAGATGAATACCCATCCGAATATAACACGGACTTTTAAAGCATTTGGAATTTAGTTCCAGCTGTTATCTGACTATATAAGGTAAGGTAAGTAACAGTGCTAATGCAGTCCCTGTAAAAGGTTTGAAATTAGTAAGTAGCTGTTCACAGTAAATGAATTACGTTTGTTTTGAATAAATCATTTGATATTTCTGACTGTTCAGATATCACAAGGGTATATGTCCTTGTTTCTCAAGCGTGGGATATTACAAGCACTGTAGGAATAATTACCTTGAAATCAGTAAGTTTCTAATAGTGTTGTACAGGCATATGGTAAATGAAGGCAAAAATGAAAGAAGTAATAATGAATTTATGTTATACTGACTGCTTAAAATTTGATCTTGTGACATTTCACAATATTTTAATGTGCATAGGGGAGAATCCCTCTCCCTGCCACCTTTTCATTGAATACATGTTATTTGTGTATTTTTGCACAAAGTTATCAAAGTATTTTGGTTCTGACCTATATGTCTGTGAATTTAGATATGAAGACAATTATAAAGGAAGAAAAATTTTCATGATATCTCTGTGATGAACTTCTCTAGAAATATTTTTATATGCTCTTAAATATTGTGCATGCTTGTAACTTTAATTCATGGGCATATTGCATCTATTTTAATACCCTTCCTAAAATAATTTCACAGATTTCTGCTGAGAGAGGTGTACTGGCTTAGTTTTTCCTATCTCTGGCATATACTTGTAACCTGGAAAAAGCTGTTCAGCCTTTTCTTGTATGTATCACAATTCTAAATGTAGCCGTGAGGAGCTACATCACAACATGATGTTGGTTGCAGCTAAATTGTATTTGGGTTCACAGTATTATGAAAATTCATCCCAGCCTTCTTTTCCTTCTAATAATCTTCACCATCTGCCCTACCAAAAGCATAGAGATATTTTCTTAGCTGTGTCTGCAGATCATCCTTCCTCTAGGAAATGTCATAACAGATGAAGGATGAACCTTGGTATTCTTTGTAGCCTTTTTTCTTTTCTTTTGTTTGCTTTGACTTTAACAGTTCTTTGGGTTTTCTACCCACTGTTTTTCTGCTGTTCCAGTGTACAAGTTACTGATCACACTTGCTTCAGCTCATAGCCTCGATACTTCGCTGTGGAAGTACCCATCTTGCAGCTCACTAGTGATCACCTATCCTGGTGATGTCTAGCTTCAACCTGTACCCAGCTATATTTCAAAACAGAGTTTCATGAAATACTGTCAGCAGTTTGTAGAAGCTGCTGTGAACACAGAGCAGAGGCTGCTGGCCAGGTGGCCGCAAGGCGAGGACTCGTTGGCCTCTCTCGCTCCTTGGGGCACACTGGCCCACATTCTCTTCTGCATCACTGTTGCGTTGCTTTACTACCTCCTCCTTGGAGACTTTCATGCCCATTTTGCTAGTGCTATGTTTTGTTTCGTTTTCTTTCGAGCTATTATTACCACCTCAGTAATTTCAGGATTCTTTTTATTTTTTTTCATTTCTTCTCAGCAAAGCAGAGCCAGGATTGCACACCGATAGTGCTCAAAACTGGGCCCTGGTCACAGATACTTAAACTCAGAGGTAGAGTGAGTTATAGGGATAAATATCAGGAAATTCTACACAGAAAATGATGTAGAATGTAACCTAATTTTTAATGTGTTTTTTGGAATGACATTTGACTCTTGACTATGTCTTTCCCTTTTGATCCAACAGAACAGTGAAACCAGGACACCACAACGCAGATTTGTGCTGACAGTCTGATCAGAACACTAAGAGCATTTTAAACAACGGCTGAAATTCAACTTGTACAAAAACAGTTAATTTTGCAGTTTAACAGTAAATCATTTTATTTTACTTGCTTACCTTAAAGCGTGGAGTGTAAAACAAGAGAAACAAGGACTGCTTATGTGTTCTATTCCAATATCGTATACTATATTTTTTTCTATTTTATCTAATTATCCTTTTCTACTGTGCTTCTTCTATTAGGAGATTCTTAGGAATGAAAGTTATAGAGAAGAAATGAAACAGAAAATCAAAGATGTAGCTGAAAAGGACAAGCTGCTTCAGGCCAAGGAATACAAAGCGGGACTTGTTGCAGAACCAGTTCGTACTCATGTGAAGGGCCATGCGTCAGCCCCCTACTATGGAAAGCAGGAGCCTTCACAGGATCCCACAAGCACTGCGAATACTTTTCAGCCAGGTTCCTGGATGCCACCAGACAGCAGCAGTAGTCAAAATAAATAAAAAATTTATCAATGTAATGTACAGGTATTGCCAATGGATAAATATTTTAATAGAGAATACAATCACTATATCCTGTGTATGCAATAAAGTAATATTAAAGCTATGTTTATTTTTGTAGAATTGTTAAAATAGAGTTAATTATGACAAACCGCTCTTAAAATATGTTTGTATTTAGTGAAGGAGGATGTATTACTAGGGAGAGGTTTGGGGTTTTTTTTAAGAGTTGTTGGTCTTTGGTTGTTCATTGCATTTCTTTAGTAAGAGGCTTTCTAGTTAAATGAACGAATAGCTTTGGTGAAATGATTTTTTTTTTTTACTTTTTTGAAACACGATTTAAACATAATGAATTTTAGTTAATTACAATACTTTAAAACGATCTTAGTTCTCAAACCTAGGCTTTTGGTCAATGTAGTTCCTTAAAAAATCCTGTTAATTCCCTCCACAGTGCCAGTATATCCAAGTTGTTTGCCTTCCTCTGTGGACTGCATGAACTAGCTGATCTCCTTAACAGTAAATAACAGTACAGTGACTATGCTTATCAGTAATTTTAGGCATATAGTTATTAACTTAGGAATTAACTTGGGTTGACTTAGCATATTTGAGAGCCAAGAGTAAACAGAAAATGCAACCAGTTAAGTACTCTAGTAAGGTTTAGAAACACTTACTACAGCTAAGGAGAAATAGCAAGTGTGTTCTTCCTGGTAGAAGACACTGCCAGTTACACCCAAAAGGAGCCATGGTAGCTTGTTCTTTTCCTTTCTCTGCCACGCAGAGCTGTGCCACCTACCAAGGCTGCTAAAATCTCTCTCTTGGCCTAAGGGTTGTTTTTTTTTAATATTATTTCTCAGCGTATGCTGGGATTTCACTAGATTCTGTTATATATATATTTGGCTGTAGTTTACATATACACATATTATTTGCATAGTGATTATACTTGAGATTTTGAAATCAAAATAAAGAGCACACATTTCTGAAAAAGTACCAAATTTATTTATGCAGTGTAATCTGTTCCCTTCTGTGTTCTAATCCATGTAGGTATCAAAAGTAACAACATCTGAAAACATTGGAGATGAGATTTAATTCTGGAAATCATAAAATTTGTAAACATTACATTCTAACAATGCTTATCAACAAAATGGAAAGAGGGTCAAAATTTGGTGCCTGCATAGGAATATTCTGTTATTTATTTCTTATTTCTGTTAAAATCCCCACTTTTAATCCTGCTAGGATCAACCACCTCTAGATCTAGATCCACTTGAGCAATATCTCTCTGATTTATCTAAAAAACAAACAAACAAACAAAACCCCACACAATGAATGAAGAGATGCCAGAAGTGTAACTGTGTGCTGCTGTTCAGTCACATACTGAGTCTTAATAACCTAGACTGCCTCTTTAGTCTAATAATAAAAATTAAGCTCTCAAAAGCTAATCATTTCGGTTTAGAGTGAATTTAAATTAAGGTTAAATGACTTTGGGGTATTTATAACCTAAACCAAACTTTTTCAGAATGCCAACTTACTGCAACCTTGAGAACAGCAGAGTTCCAAAGCTGTAAGACCACCACCACAATCCTGAATTCGGAAGGTCCTGTCTCATGTGTAGCTAGAAAGGTTGGGAAGAAGGAAGAATTACCACCGTTGTGTGTATCCTCAACAGATAGTATCCTGCATCCGTGAGCTACTGGCCACTCACACAAAGGATACTAAGTGAGGTGGGCCCTGCATCTGGCCCCATTTATGGCTGTTCACTTAGACATAAAAAGTTTTTGAAGGTAGAAACAGGTTATAGCTGGAGTGTTCAGGTGATAATCAGAGAAAGCCAAAAACAAGCAAAAGTTTATTTTGTAGAATAGGATTGGCCTGGGACCTTTTAAGATGTTAGAAATAATAACTAACTAACTAGCTTCCTGGAGTTGGGCCTGAATTTAAAGACTCTGGTGATGGGGAGTAGCTCAGCAACCGGGAAAAAAGGAGTTGAGTTTCTCTGTGCAGACAAGCTTCATCATGAGATGAGCTACCCTTTGATCTCTGTGCAACTCAGCATTACTGAATCTGTGCGATAGTTTTTCTTCACCTGTGACCACGTGGGGTGTCCTTAAAGGGACAAAGCTCCGAAGCTGTTTTCTCTGTATAGCTGCCGCAGGGAGGCCAAAACTTGGCTTGCTGTAATCCATGAGCTACAAACATCTTTAAGCACCACATGGGCTAACTGCTGTGGAAATTTTGTGCAGTGGTGGAAGCAGAGGGACCAGAGATCACAGCATAAAGGAGTCAGTTTACATTTTCCCCATAATTTAATTGACACATTTAGGATAATTATTAAATCATAGCTCAGTTATTGAAAAAATATCTACCTCTAACTCCTCCCCCCACCAGCAGTTAGATTTTTAAATGTAACATGCGAATCTAAAAAAGCAAGCTGCATTAGAGCAGGAGTAGAAATGGATGTATCAACTGTCATTTTAACACAAACCGTCTCAGCAGAAGTAATAGCTGAGGAGTTAAATTTCATACTTCAAGAAATCACAGGATCAAGTATCAAAGGAAGGTTATAACAGAAAAGGTATTGTACAGTAGTGCTTCATTCAAAAAAAAAAGGTTGGTTCTTAGCACAAGGAAGGCATTTTTGCCCTTTTAATCCTTCTTTGTTCGTTTGGCTTTTGCAATATTTTCCTGGCGCTTCTGTTTCTTCTTCTGCTCTCGCTCCTTGGCCTCAATCATTTTCGCGAGTTTCCACGACAGAGCCGCGCTGATGACGAACAGCGGTGTCAGGGCCAAGATCACCGTCGTGAGGAAGCCGTAGGGGTCCTTCGCCGCCCACTCCACTACATACTGAGCCCACGCCTTGATATCGATAA
>JAWLRI010000673.1:9796238-9806323 GCA_034781795.1 Crypturellus tataupa
GCTCCTTCCCTTCTTCCGTCCTTCCCGCTCCCGCTCGCTCCCTTCCGCCGCGTCACGGTGCGCGCGGGCCGGGGCCGGGAACATTTGCGTTAATCCAAGGGCACGGGAAGGCGCAGGGGAGCGTTTTGTGGGGGGCGGGATCTGGCTCTCCCGCAGCGCGTTCTGTGCCCGGTGCCGCTCCTGCCACGCGCGGGTTGTGGGGAGGCTGCGCGTTTTACCTAGAGGTTTAAACGGAAACGTGTAGTTAGCGCTCGGGCTGTGCCCGCAGACCGGCTAGAAACATTGCCTCTGTGTGTGTGTTCTCCGGCGTTTGCATAAATGTTTAAATCCTTGGGCGACAGGTCCGTGCTGGATTTGTGACTTGCAGATAGACGCTGGCAGGGCAGAACAGCAGATCTAGATCTATTGAAGCACAGCTGCTGCTTCAGAGATACTGTTTTAGTAGCATTAGAAGATATTTTTGCATCTGGTGTTGCCAGGTTAAAAGTAGAAGGTTAAAAATAGAAGGGCTTTTACATGCGTATGCTGTATTTATGGTAGTATTGTATATTAGGCTACAAGGGAAATGTATGCTGACGCTTGGGTGTCAAACTCGGGTACATATGTCAAAATAAACACTGACGCATCAGCAGCTATATGCGTGCGGCTTAGCATCGCTGCCTCTAGGTATACCGCAGAATTCATTTCTAGTTCCAGCCTTTCCTGTAATTCTGATAGTCTCATCTATCTGTCTCTCTCTTGCCTTTATTGATTTAAAGAGAAAAGTATTTGATTTGTTGAGACAGGGAAGAAATGAATAGTAGGATTTTTACATTTGCTTTTCCAAGAAAGCATGTAATTACCTTTTCTGTGTGTCCTTTCTCCCCTGATAAATTCTGAAGTTGTTGGCCAGGTATATAAGCAAAGGACCAGAGGTCTCATGCAAAATAATTTCTGCTATGTTTTGTGAAAATTAAGATGGTTATTTAAGAAAAGAGGATAGGTAGAAAAGAGAGGCTCGGGCCAGAACAGAGAGCTGCTGTTATCCGTGTTACCCATGTCAGAAGATAAGATGTTACGAAAATGCCATGGATGAGAAAGCTTCGTTTGGGGCTTGCACCTACTGAATTCAGAGGAATTCGACCCCAGGATGCAGGAGATCGGGCCGCTCACTTTGCTTTTGTGAGTTACTCCCTTGTTACACAGAAATAGCCAAGCAGGCACAGGAATTCTGGAGAGTTCCCTGGAAGTTCAACAAAGCAGCACTATAAAAATACCCTGAAAGACACCATTAAGCATATGTTTATGTTACTGGTATTTTGTCAGGTTGAAGTTACTTTCTAAATCTGTACATCAGCATTTCTTCTAGAATTTCTTTAAATAACCCTAATAAAATAACTCTAAAATGAATGAATGACCCTGAATAAGCACTGTGTTAATTTATAGGTACATATGTGTTTGTGTGCATATGTGTATATACATGTAAAGCATGCATTAGTTTTTCTAATCCAGAGACATAGTTACTTGTGTGTGTATATATACACACACACACACAAATATATATATATATACACACATATTTTTCTCAGTTAGGAGATGGTGAGCTAGAGTCTTGGAGAGCCCAGGAGGGAGCAGGAAAGGATATACTAATGAAAGGTGACATCATTTAATATGCTCTTTGAAAGTCAACACTGTGTGCTGATTCACAGTGAACATCATAGTGTTCTTCCTAGGTGATATTCTAGGTATACTTGGGATGGAAGGAAGCTCTCCAGTAACCCACCTGACCTCAGTGACAGAAGTGGCATCAAAATACCACACAGCAGGAGTTTATGAAATGTTGACTTGGATGAAGCTAAACCGGTAGTTACTGTGTGCGTGCGTGTAGGTGAGCAGCACCTGGAAGCTGCACAGAACTTTTCACGCAGGCCGTCTGCTCCAACAGTCGAGAGCCACAGCCTCCCATCCCACTTGTCACACAGGGCCTGCGCTCATTTGAAAACTTTCTGGGCGTCTCCAGAGAGGTCTGTTCTGCCCGGAGCAATGGAGAAAGTCAGCGGGAAAAGACCAGTACCCAGGCAATGACTCAGGGCTCCACTGCGGGAATCACCCTCTGGAGCTGCCTGGTGCCTTTCGTGGACCATAGGGGGCTCTGAGGATCGTGGATAATGCTCCGATTTAAACCTCTCGTGTAAATGCCAAAATGAAGCACAAGCGAGCCAGACCCAACGACATCACCTTAGGTGCATCAGCTCTGTGACTTTATGCACATGTAGGTAAGGGTATCTGTTTGCCTTCTGAAGTATTTTGAAGTTGTAATAAAAGGAGCTGTGTCATTGTGACTGTTAGCTTAATTTTTAGGATTGAGGGCTTTTTTAAATTATTTATTTTGTAGGAACTTGAATTCCATATTTGAAGGCCATAGGCAAGTAATCAAATTCAGGAGTTGGATGTGATTCTAATGTTTCTTCTGTTGGTAGTCCGAGCCATCACAAAAGCTAGCTAGGAGTTGGCCTACCCAGTGGGTAACTGGTCAGTTCCAAGAGCTGTGTACAAGCAAGTGCATTTGTGTCTAAAGTGAAGTCCTTTCTAGAGCTGAGCTGGTGCACATTAGCTAAGCACTGCGTACATTACGTGTGCTTGAGACCAGCTAGAGAACCAGCGCTGCGCTTGTGTCTGCTCCAGCACGGCTCATAAAGCAGAGCTGAGCACAGTAGTTATTTTTATGTTCTTTTTTCCCAAGAGCAATAGTGGGTGGTAATACCACTTCCCTAAGTGTTACTCTAATGGGAACTGAGCAGATGTCCCAGGATGCTGCCTGCAGGAAGCATCCTGATACAGAGCAAGGCTGAGGTCCTGATACTTGCAGTGGTAGTAATTGTACTGTGCGGAGTTTCGGTGCTCTAAAGTGTTCGTAACACAGTTGGGAAGCACCTCCTGGTTCTCTCACAGATGCTCTGTGTCCTTGCTGAATTCTAATTCAAGCAATCACGTTCTCCTGAACAGAATTTCCTTTTCAAAGCTACAGGGATTGTAGGGAGGTGATCCAGATCAAAAGTGAAGTCCTTTCCTTGTAGGTTCTACCTAACGAGTCAGGACTGTGCTTACAGCAAAGGACCTATACCCTGATTTGTTCTTGAGACCTATATGCTGTGGTGCAGCTTTCTGAATGTTAAAAGGCTGATTATGGAAATGCCTTTTTGCTTATATGTGTTTATAAACATTTTATAAATTATTATCTCTCCGCTGATAAAAGATTATATGAATCTTCAGTGCCAGGAGTGAGTACCTATTTCAGTACTAACTTAAGTTATGAAAGTAGCAAATATCTGGGTTGCTGAGCTCCGCAAAAGGGGCAGCATTGCTATTTTGCCCTGCTGCTCCCTGCTCTGTCCGTATGTTAGGAGGAGCAGGAGTTTGTTCCAAATTGGAATTCTTGGTCCTCCAGCCTGCAGCACTGCGTGTGCACCCTGCCTCCTGCTCAGTACAGGAGCTTTGTCTGTAATGAAACAGGAATTTCTGGTATGTTCTGATAGCTAGTTTGGGTGCTAGAGTTAAAACAAGTAATTTTTTTTTTTTAATCTTTATTTTTTACGAGAGCGGAATGATCAAATATGAAGGAATGTTGCCAAGACTAGAATATCTGAACATCAACCAGTCTTAACACTGTTTCATGATCTGAACGCCTTCATCAGGACCGTGTGTTTAAATGATGCATGCTCAAAAGTTAGCGAGGAAGAACTATGTGACTCCCTACTATGGACCTTGTGCTTATTGCCTGATCTTAGCGCCAGGTCTGCGGTATCTGCTGACTTAAATGTTCACAACAGCGCTGGTCAGCTGTTGTGAAAATTTACATAAATGTACGCTTTTGAAATAGAGATGTTAATGGCATTCTGGTCTAGTGATGGGCCCACTCTTAAATTTCAAACATTTGGGTTATACACTTAGAGCAAACATCAGTTAGCAAAACCAACCAACTACAACCATGTAACTTAGATTGTCACCAAATACTGTATTATGTATCCAATTTAAGTAAGGAATATTGAACCTGGTAGGCAAACTTACAGTGCTCATGCACCTGAAAATTGTTGTCAGGATATTTCATCCCTACAAGAAAATTAGGTACTTCTTACTTAACAGTTTCTTCATTCTGAGGCATGTGAGAGCTGTGGATTTTAACTCTCACATGCCTTTCTTTCCTCTTGGGAGAACAAAGCCTTTATAGAATAGTTAAGATATATTTTTAAAGGTGGAAATATCCCCTCCTAGATGCGTGATTTTTTTTTTTAAAGAGCTCTGCTCACAGAGAGCCTTTGCTTATGCTGATGCTTGCCAGGGCACCCTGGCCAAGCAAGCCAGGGACCCTGAGTGATGGGATGGGTGCAAGGTTGAACCAGGAGGTTCCAGGAGCAGCTCAGGGGCAGAGGCCTGATGAGGGAGCTCAGGTAGAGCCTGGGGTTAAAAGCAGCTCTGGAGCAAAGGATCCTCCTTCGCACAGCGCTTTTTTTGTCCCCCTCCCCGGCCCCCCATCTCTTTCTTAACATCTCTCTGATATAAGACCACGTAACTGCATGAAATGAGTCTAAGCCATAGGCACCTGAACACCTGCAGGGGACGCCTACAAAGCTTGATGTGCCCTTGCCTGCCTGTCTGTTTAGTCTGGCCCAGACTCACTTTAGCTTCTAGAAAGGAATTAAGACCCACACCAGTGGTTTTGTGCATGGTCAACTGAGCTGCTCTACCCAGAGCTGATCCAGGTGCAGGAGCTGGTCCTCAGTGCTGCTTGCCAAGGGTTTTTGTCAGGGACTGCTGTGCAACTGGACCTAGATTTGTAACTGCTCTTTGACATAGTTCTGCTAAAACATGTTTAAGAAGACTTGTATTTAAGATGTCTTTAAGA
The DNA here is from genome assembly GCA_034781795.1 of Crypturellus tataupa. NCBI lineage: Eukaryota > Metazoa > Chordata > Aves > Tinamiformes > Tinamidae > Crypturellus > Crypturellus tataupa. Next base: position 9,801,121 of record JAWLRI010000673.1, read on the forward strand.
AAGAATGAATCACTTTAACAGAACTGGGCTATGGAGCAATTTCATATGCAGTGAATGCACTGGCAGATCTTCAGGGGAAGCAACCTCTTAATCGAAGTCGGCTATGGCTAGGTGAGAATGCTTAAAATACATTCTTATTTACCTGATAGTCTAAAACCTCCAGTTTTGGAAATTAAACCTGGAAGGTCTCTTCTGAGGGAGCTAGACTGATTACCAGGTATTGGAGGTAACTCCATCTTCTAAACTCTTCCATAAACTATCAATTCTCTGCTTCTTATCCCCTACTTTCCATTAAAATTCTTAGCAGCTAAATAATTCTGAAAAAGAACAGGAAAAATTGAAAGACTGGCTGAAACTTTAGAGGAACATTTTGCTAGATGCCTCAGAAGCCAATTATTTCAGAAATAATACAAAAAAAAGAAAAAAAGAAAAAAAAATGTAGGAATTGCAGGACAGTGGAAAAAGAAGCACAAGATGAAGAGGTTAAGGCTAGCAGAGTTGAAGGGGTTAAAGATAACTATGACTTTTGATTATGTTCTATTCTAATAAAATAATTGTTCCATGAATGGTTGAAGTATTTAGTAAATATTTGTGGTTTGTGCATCTGGAGAAGAGTCTTATCCATGGCCTAATGTATGCATGCAACTCCTTACAGAAGGGTTGGGCAGGTTTGCATACCTCAGCAGGCCTCTTTTCTGGGGAAAGAACGATTCAAAGAGGTTGGTTCCAAGGAATCGTGTGGCCAGGATTAAATGGGAGCTAGAGTAGATGCTCACAGCCGGTGCTTTGTATTTAGCAACTATGAAATCAAACCCAGTGATTTCAGTAGCAGAGAGGTGAATTCATGGTGGCACAAGAAGACATTTTTTTTTCCTCCAAATGCTTTATTTCAAATTAGAAGATGTGATTTTATCATTATTGCTTTTGAAGCAGTCTTTGAATGTTATGTTTGTTTATTTGTTTCCTCAAATGTACTTGAAAAAGGAAATCTTTTCCTTCCTATTCCCGTCAGGCAAACATTAGAGGGGAAATCACAGCAATCTCCTTTCTGCAGGGAAAGCTTTCCCTTCATCGAAAATGCCGGGTAAGTAGTGGAGGGCACCCTTTTGCCTGCTCTCATTCAAAAAACATTTTTCACATTAGTCACAGTCCTTTTCAAGGCAGGGAGAGGCAGAGGTGGCGGCCTCCTTTTTCACCCTTCAAACATCTCAAACCAAGCAAGTATGTTTATACTCAGCCCTGAAGTTTAACTACTCTGCACTTGTTGTGTTTATTTAAATGGTCAAACACATCCACTGGCAGTTCTGCCCTCTCCATGTCAGTGGTGAGCAGAGAGGTGAGAATTCCTGTGATCCTCACAGGCTGCCGCAGTCACTGCACTGTCCGCTGCACTAATAGGAAGAACCCGCGCAGCCGCCTTTGCTAGATGGGAGATATTCATGATTCCTATCCCAGCTCTGCGCTGTTGCTGATGATACTGAATTTCCCCATGATTTTGCTGTGCGGATAGTCACACTCACAGAAATGGCAGAGAGAAGCATGATGCAAGTTTTATATCCTCAAAACCATTGCTTAAATCCATGAGAGGAAGACACTGAATGGTTTTTAGCCACGACTGCTTCTTCATTTAACCCCACTGGAGAATCGAGAGAAGTTGTTGAAGGGAGGGGAAAGGGTTTTTTGAATTCTTGAGAGATGATTGTGTTGGGTCTGCGTGTTGGGCAAGCACTTTACAATATTCCCCTGCTGCAGGGAGTTAACAAATTAAAATACAGATAAAAAAAAGAAGAGAAGTGCTTTCCTCCAAAGGCACCAAGCTGCTGCATCCAAACCCCTGTATCGGGGATCAGATCCCTTAGTGCTAGCTTTAAGTGACTGAGGGCAGATACTCACAGATACTCTTTGCTCTCATTAACCTCCCTGTCAGTGTCAGAGCATTGTAAAATATCCATAGTGTAAAAGAAGATTTGGCTGCCAGAATGGTAGGTTTGTTGCTTCTTTCATAGCAAATGCTTTTATTAATTTTCAAACACTCTCGTAAATCTCAGCTGGAAAAAACTGCATATGTTGAATATCTTCACTTTGCTGCCAAGTGCATAAGTTGGGGCCTTACTGGCTGAATGGTTTCCAGATACAACTTCTGCATTTGTTCTGTGTCCGTCCTCTGAGAGAGGTGCTGAGAAACCACACATAGACAGGTCTGCTTTCTAGGGAGTTTTCAGCCCTCGTTCTAGTCGGTTCTCAACAAACAGCTTTTATCAAGGCTATAACTTTCTGTCTATTCTAGGCCATATAAAAGTCCCCCTCAAAGAGTCGCTGTTATAAATACAACTGAGCCATTTAAGTGACCCATTGTGCTACATTTTTGTCACTTTGCTGCTGTTGAGCATCTTTCATCCGCAATTGAGAATGCTTTTAAAATATATTTAACACAATGTCATATATCAGTAAAGATTTCAGGCAACAGCATCAGTTTGCTGCTTAGTTAAAATAATTTTGGATCATCTTTCTTTCGGATCCTCCAAACATAGGCCAGTTCCCTAATGTGGTCGGTAAATATGGGAAAGAACATGAAATTCTGTCTGTTATCTGCTGTATTAAATTGCAGCCATCTTTTCACTGCCTGAGAAATATTTTCTTGTACATAGGTTGAACTTTTGTCTTGACTGCATTTTGTTCATATATTTGGCTTTAAATGCAGGAACTTCTTTGACTTTCAGTTGGCGAGGAGGTTTTTTGCCTCTTAACTAACTGGGGAACACTGTAGTGAGAGTGCTATATAAGAACATGTGCTGATGTATCACTAAGGGTCTCATTTTAATAATGCATGAGGGAGGAAATTTCAAATTTATTTATTTTCAGAGATCTTTTTTTTTTGAATCATCTTGCACTTTTATTCCCCGAAAGGTCATTGAATTATATAATCCCAAAACATTAGATGCCAAAATATAATGTGATGCAGTCAAAAGTGGTCTGCACTGTTGTCTGTAAAGAGCCATGCAGATAAATATATATATGTATATGTACACACACACATGCACATATAAGCACACACAGAGTAGTGTTCTATCGTACTGTATTTGGGGATACATATTTTCTGATTATGCAATATAAAGGAGCAGTAACAGTAATGTCTACTGGTGTTTTAAAGTCTCTTAGACATATGGTATGTGAACTATAAGGGGATGAGGTTTAACGTCTATGCAGAACATGGCAAAATAAGAGGGAACTTAATTCTACAAATGCTCTGCAATGCTCTGCTAGACTGCTGCTTCTTTAAAGTGGGCCTAATCGTATTTATATTTATTCCTGCTTTAAGGTCCCCCTGTTCTGCCTGAGTGACGTAAAGGAGCCATAATATTGATCTGCCTTTCTTTGTAGTTATTACCACCACCCTTATGTTAAAGGCTTTTATTGTTTCTATTCTGGGTTGGAGGGAGATTTGTATTTAATTATTTATTTCTTGCTTGGGGAACAATTGTAACAGAAATATAATGTATTAAATAACTTCATGGCTCCTGAAACTAGATATAGCTCAGACCCCGTCAGTTTTCAAACCAGTTCTGTTTTAGCTGTGTTATTTTAGCTTTATTTATATGAATCTTTTTCAGTTATGATTTGTGGTGTTTTAGAATGTTGTTCTTACTGAATAAAATTCCTTCACCTTTGCATTTTACTTTTCTTCATAAAAAACAAAGGGCAGCATAGCAGAAGGCTCTCTTTTTACAGTCTGTGTTTCTTTTTATTTATTGATTTGATTTCTGCAGCACTGATTTCATTTCATAGTGAGTAAGGAGAGGTTAGTTTTAAAGCACTTGTGAGCCTCTTAACAGCACCTGCAGTGTTTCTGGAAGCCGCCAGGAAGCAGCGAGAGCAGCACAGAGCCCCTGGCCATATCCTGCGTACGTGTGTTATTTGTACATGCAATTTCTTGGGACTCGACCACGCCGCCTGGCGCGTCGGGGTGTTTTTGTGGTGGCGCAAGCAGCAGACCTGCCCAGTGGCCACAGCTCCCAGCGCCCTGCAGCATTTGTGCGCGAGAGCCTGCAGGGTCTCTGCACGTGCTCCGGTGCAGCAGATTCTGCAGCCCTGATTGCTGCCCTTTGCGTGCTCTGCCACACAGTGGTGAGGATGCTCTGCAGAGCCATGCTGCGAAACCCCACCTGGATTGCTCTGCGCATCTCCTGCCCCTCCATCTCTCAGGCCTCATCCCCTTTGAATGCATGCAAGATAAGGGGAACCAAGCAGCATGCCTGGAATGTTTATCTAAATCCAGGGACTCATGGACCACAGAGGGAATCAAATTCCAGAGCCCAGGGCCTCTCACAGGCAGGAAATACACCATTATGTCTGAACTCCCAGTGTTCTTGGAAAGCGTCAGATTTGGGGTTCTGCTTTTGGCCCACAGCAAGCGTAAAGAAGACAGTACGGAAGATGTAGTTCATTTATATAAGTATTGTAATTGTGAAAGCTAGAAGATTTTCCCCTTCAGACACAACTCCGTCTTCACAAAGAATGTAGATTTGATGTGGCAACATTTTCTGGTTATTAACTATAGTGTGAGGTGGTTAAACTCAATACTGAGCTCTCAGAGGGGAGGGCCCTGTGTCAATCAGTATTAAAATAGACAGTGTCTGTGGCAGGGAGGTGCTTGAATTTTCTGTTTTCAGATTTACTCTTTCTAGAACATGTAATACAGAAGTGAGAGGTAGGCGTTGGCCATGCGCTTCGGTCCAGGTGTGCACGGGGAATAGGGGAGATACGGGCTTGCTTGTGTCTCATTTAGAAATGATTCCCCTTTCATAAGAGGTCTGGTTAGAACTTGTTTTTTTCCATGTTTTATAAAAATGTTTTGCTTTACAAAAGCAAGCAATTATGTGGGTTAAAAGCAAATGTGTTCTGTCTAAAGCAGGAATTGAGTTGAGCAGGAGTACGGTTTGGGGCATTTTTTATTTGGGGCCGTTTTAAGAAGTATACTAAGGTTATTTTCACCTTTGTATAGTTGTGAAGTCTTCCATATGAACCAGCATGTCAAAGCATTTTTATTTGTAAAATCTTTAGTGGAAGCAAAAGTACGTGATTTCCTAGATTGAATTGTCCCTTTATTTTTCCAACAGAGAAGCTTGATCATAGAATCATAGAATCATAGAATGCCTAAGGTTGGAAGGGGCCTCTAGAGGTCATCTAGTCCAACCCCCCTGCA
>JAWLRI010000673.1:9810700-9825376 GCA_034781795.1 Crypturellus tataupa
CTCCACATCCCTCTTGTACTGTGGGGCCCAGAACTGGACACAGTGCTCCAGATGTGGCCTCACCAGGGCTGAGTAGATACTTGGAACTTTTCTATGTATGGATGTTGGGATAAAATATTGCAAAGTTTTCCGGGTTATCTAAGCCTCTTCCGAAGTGGATTGAAGGCAAAACAGCCAAGGTTTGTCTTCAGTGCTGTGAAGTCTGGATTCAGGCCTTTGGCAGGTGGCTGTCCCGTGACCTGACGGTGCCAGCTTCGTGCCGCATACCCACTCCCTGCTGTGCAGAGTGGCGCTATCGGGGGCGAGCGCCAGTGCCTGCCCTTCAGCCGCTGCTGCCCTCCATGGGGTTTGGAAGGTTCCTCCAGCACCTCCCGTCCTGCCTGCCCAGGCACACAGGGAGCGCCGGGTACAGGGTCGCTGCGCCGGCAGCAGTGCCTGCTGTGGGTGTTCGGCCCTGCCCTCAAACACATCTTCGCTGAGGGCCACACAGGCCCCTTGCCGCAGAGCAGCTCTGGCTGCCCCTCTCCAGGCTTCAAGGCACCAGCAACTGACAGTCCTCAGTATGGACCTAGGTTGTGGTATCGCCCCTGTAGCCTTTCATGCAGCCTTGAAAGAGTGGAAATCTTATGGGAGCCCTGTTTGGAAGGGCTCTGCTGGGCATGGTGGCAGCTGCTAGCAGCACCTGCAGCTCTTGCAGGGGAGCGAGCTATGTTAGCCGCGCTGTCGTGGGGGACGGACTGACAGAGAAGTGCTGCAGGCAGGACCTGCTGCGTCCTTTCCTTCTTTCATAGGGCAACCTGTGTTCATGCAGCATCTCTTGCGCTGGTGCTAAGCCAGGAAACGGCTGTGCCCGGAGAGGGGCTCCGTGAGGCACCTGTGCTGGGCACGAGGTTTGCTCTGTCCCTCCACGGGGGATTTCTCCCTCGAGCTGCTGCCTCTGCCTCCCTCCTGCTCAGCGTGGGCCCCTTCCGCTTCCAGAAGCAGAGAAATGCCCTGTCCCTAATGCTCTCCCTTTCCATTGCTGTTCTGAGTCAGATCCCACTCTTAGGCAGTTTTACACAGGCTCTCCCTTACGTCATGCAGTGCATTTTTTACTGCTCTGTCTCTAATCCCTCCATAGCTCTTTAAGGAGTATTGGTGAAAGGATTCACCTCACTTGCCTGCTACAGCTGAGTTAGTATCTCCTTGCTGCTGCTGGAAAGAAGTAGCCGTTTTAAGGGTGCAATTTGGCTGACCTACCTCCTGCATTCCCTTGAGGATTAGGTGACGTGTCCCCCTGGGGTTGCCCAGTTCTTCTGGCAGTAATGCCGGATGGGCTTGTGTGAGCGGAGCATCTGTAAAACTCTCCTTCCAGTTCGGTCATCCCAGATGAATCTACCTTTCCCCCCACCACCTCCTTTTCGGGCTGGGTTGTAGCAGCCCTCCCACTCAGAAGTGACGTCTCTGCCCCTCGTCACTCCAGAAGCTTCTGGGGTGCTTCTTCCAACTGGGTGCCTTAGAATCTGCAAAGGCAGCCCTCATGGCAAAGAGAACCAAATATCCCTTAATGCATTTTTCCTCCAATATAAAATGAATTTGCATTATATAGTTTTCATGATTATGCTTGCTTTTTACACTACACGTGTTTAGTAGGAAGGGTTCTCTCCTTGACTTCAGAAATAAAAACACTTTCCTACTGCCCATGTTTTGTGCTTCGGTGTAGGCTTGGATATTGTTTTTGCCTGCCACTTTCCAGAATGACACTGTGCTTATTGGATTGTATCATGAACTACTGCATATTGGCTACACAGCTTGGAAAGCAATTTATAAGCCAGAAAGTAACATCCAGGAGAGCCTTTAGAAATACACAAGAGGATCTTTTCATTATACCTGGAAATTAAAAGCATTTGTATTGAGATCATGTGGCAGAAACTAGGGAAACAATTTTTAACATGCATATTTATTTAACCTGTTTGCCTGTAGAATAAAATACCATTCAGGAAGGCAAAAATTTATGACATAAAAAATAAACATCTCGTTTCTCTTCCAGTAAAAAACAGCTTATTAATGGCAACATTCTGTGTGTAAATGTCTGTATGAGTTGGAGTTATTGCACATCACATAAAAGAGAATGTTCTGGTCTCCCAGGCCAGCACTGTCCCCCATAACAATAAAATTAGGGAGCGAATGCTGCAGCATCCTGGCAACAGAATCTTCTCGGAGTCGTGTGAGGAGGAGGAGGAGGAGGGATGTTGTGCCCTCGTGCACAGCCGTGAAGAGCACCGGGGCACCCATCGCACCGGCTCCGCAGCGCGGCACCGCTTCTGTACGCAGCGACCGCGCGCCTCCGGCACCGTGGCCTGGCGGGAGCGCGGCAGGGCCAGCGCACCCGGAGCCCAGAGCCGCGCTGCGGTGGGAGCGCTGCCGGATCAACGCGTCTGGAGCCGCAGCCCTTCCCGCTGAGGCCCTGCCGAGGCAGCGCGTGGGGCGAGGGCCTCGCGGGAGCAGCCTGTTTCCATAGGCAGAGAAACGCTTCTCAGGGGCTTCTGCAGGCGCTTGAGGCCTTTGCTTCAGAATATCCCGGGGGTAGCCTGGGAGATGTTTCTATAAGTAGCTCTCGTTCCTGGTGTATATAGCTCTTGTATAACAAAACCACACGCTTCGCTGAGACTTTGAAAATAATTCCAGTCGTTTTTGCTGTGTTTGGCGCTCACGGGGGTGAGTGGCTGGGGTGTCCCTTGGGGAGAGGGACGCTCGGACCACGTGGAGATGCTCAGCCTTGGCAGGAACCCCCCATCCACTTGGCTCCATTCGAATCCCCACGCTGCTCTTGTAGGCTTGATGTTGCTGGGCCATGTGGTGGCTTCGTAAGGAAAAGAGAAACCTACTTTTCTCTCTGTTGTCCTATCCCAGACTAAAATTAGCCCATCATTGTATCTATTAAATGTGATTGCAGTCCTCTTATCTAACGTGGAAGTAAGAAGAGGAAGGCGTAGAGAAGCTGACAGGTCTTTTGTCTTTCTTTACCTGTGTAAAACCTTTCTGATTTTAGCTATTTTTGAGTATGGGAAATGATTACTTAAAAAAAAAATCACTAAGTGCTATTTTCAACTGAACAGAAAAAAAAAGATGTATAAAGATAACTTGTCCTTAATGAGTAGTATATGAGCCTTTTTTTTTCTAAGAAACTACCCATCTACATGTAGTTTTAAAATCGCGTAGTGATGACTAACCACATGATTCAGTGCACCTAGAAGTCACTGCAAGGACTTCTGTTAATTTTAGCAGGTCCTGGGCAAGATCAATTGGTGCAGTGTGCCTCAGTTTGGAACCCAACCTGATTTTGGTATATTAATGGATATATTGGGTATTAATGGACGTATTTTGGTGCATTGATGGATATAGATGTCCTGTGGTCACAAGTGTAATACTTCAGCATTTTAAAGAAAATAAAACAATGCAAATGGACATTCTCTCCTGCATCAGATGAAGTCCTGTTAATATTCACTTTGACTGGGTGTTTGCTCAGTGCTGCTAAAGTGGAGCTCGGCCCCCCCGCCCAGAGAATGGCATTTCCAAGTGTTCAGTAAATGGGTCAGAGGGTTATAAAATCAGTTGCTCAAAATGCAACTGTAGGGCTGAGGTCACGGTCTTTGCTATCACACACATGTACCCGGGACCAAGTAGTTTTTGTTTCACTGCTGAAGGGAACATGACAGTTCCTAACAGAAGTGTTGCAAGATTTTTTCCTATCTATTTTAAGAGAAGTTTAGCATTATGCCTTTCAGGTTTTTAAGTTGTATTTAGCATGAAGCACTCCTTGACATTGTCTATACTGTTCGTACAGTACTTTCCGTTCATATAATTGTGAATCGAGCAGTGAGCACACAAAGAAAAGCACCTGCTAAGTGTTTTTTTTTTTTTGCTTCTTTTCCCCCATGTTTATTTTATAACATGTTGCACTGCTATTTATAGGCTAATGTTTCACAGCACTCTCATGCCCTGTTTCTGAGCAGCTTCCTTGCCTGTAGAGGCTGGTTCTTCCGTGCCAGCAATCCTACTTCTGGATTTATTTAATTTCTCAGCTTTATTTTGGACAAGGAATAATTTTAGATTGTGTGGCTGATGCGGATCACCTTCAGGTTAGAAAGGTTGTTCCTGTAGGATGCCTCATACTTAGTATGGAGACAACTGCCATAATTCCATTGAGATGGCCTGAGTGATGCTCTGCATCCTATTACCAATCTTAAGAAAAAAAAATATTTAGATATCTAGCTTTAATAATAGCCAGGTATCATCAATTATACATAAAACATGAATTAGTACCTTTTAACAGTGGGGAATATATCTGTATTACCAGGCTATGGAAAGTTATGGGAATATACTCACATAGCAATTGCGTTATTGATTGTCATAATTTGTATTTCAATTAATAAATCTGATTATAAAATAGTTACTGTATTAAGAAACAAAATTACTATAACCGAATACCACTCTTGCTCTTGTGTAATTAGAGACTATCTGCTCACGGAGAATAAGCTCAAAGCTAAGGTCATGTTGCCTTCTCACAATTAGCTGCTGATAAATGCAGCTTGATAGATACTTGTTGTGCCCGTCACAGGTAGTTCTTGGTCCGAAATGTATGGCAAGAAGAACCAGCACCTGCTGCCTCGGAACACGATGTCAGGCTCAGCTCCCGCCCTGCTTTTGTCCTGGTCGCACTAGCTGCCCTCGTACCTGCGGGGCTGGTGCGGCGGGGAGCCCGCTGGGCTGGGCTGCCTCTCTGGAGCCGGAGCAGGGGCCACGTCCCGTGGGGGCGCCTGGCAGCCCAGAGCAGCCTCTGTTCGCTGCAGCCACCCGTGAGGTCTCGGCTCCACGGCACGCCAGCGGCCAAGGCCTTACCGCCCCCCGCAGCAGAGGGATTCCAGTGCGTGGGCGGGTGAAGCCGCAATCCCTGTGGAAGGGACCGGCAGCTGCCACTCTCACCAGGAGCCTTCCCTGGTGCCCAGGGAGCCGCCCGTCCCCGAGGAGCACTGGGCAGAGCGTGAGGGGCAGCAGCACCGCACAGTGAGACGGACCACGACGCCACCTTCAGCAGAGGGGCCTCCTTGGAATGGTACGACCAGGGCTATGTTTCACCTAAATCTAAATTAAAACAAATGCAGTGTGCTCAAGATCATTACTAATCACAGAGGTGCGAATGACAGGAAAGGAGAAAAGTGAGCAGGGTCACGGGAGGAAACCAGGGCGTTTTAGTCAAGCTATGTTGTTGGATTGTTCTTACTCTTTGTACTTCCTCATATGTGTCCCTGTTAATTTGTAGTCTTCAGTAACCAGCCCCCCTTCCACTGCTGCAAACGGTGAGAATGGAACCAGCCACGGTTAAGTATAAGACTTAGGAGCTCCAAAGGGCCAGTCCCAGAGGGATTCCTAACTGCCTGGCTCCTGTCTAGGGCAAAACGTCTGGAAGTAGAAGCTGCTTTTAGGCATTTTCATCTCTGTGATTCCCACAGCTGAGGAACAAGCGGGTGGCACCGTTGGCAGCAGAGCTGCTGCCTCTTAGCTGCCTTCTCTGGGCAGCCATCCTCATGCTACACCCTGCATCTCCCACATACTTTGTGACTCATTCTGTCCCTAAAATTATTTGCACCTGGTGTTTCATTAGCAGTGTAATGGTTTAAAATATGGCCTTCAGAAGCATTTAATTAAACCACAATAATTTTCTTATCATAAATCTCCAGGCTTTTATCCTTTGTATGTTCCCAACCACCAGCATTCTTCCTTGTCTTTTTGCCCTTGACTCTGTTTAGGCACAGATGCGCAGACACAGGGAGGATGCAGCTTCCTGGACCTCCGTCTCTCCTTGGATTGCCCCACATGCTCTTCCTCACGACCATTAAACACATCTTTAAAATTCACTTCTCCCACGAACCTTTCCTCTTGCGCTCCTCAGCAAAGACACATCACTGCTTTTCATTTCAGTGCTCTGCTGCACCACTAAGCCAGAGTGTCACGTTGTTCTCAGAGTGACATGAGGCTTCACGAGGACACTGAGGGCCCTGTGGGGCGCACAAATATGACTTCTGCCTCTACGGTTCCCAACTCTTGGCTCCCATTCACAGCGCGATCGATTCCCTGTGCATGGGCTTGATGTGTCCTATGGCGTGAAACGCAGCGGGGCCGGGTTTGTGGCCACGACAGCGTGTCCCAGACCCGGGAAGATGTGGTGAGCTGGCACGGCAGCCGCGGGAGATGCCTCTGCAGAGCAGCCGCTGCGCGTGGGGCTCGGGGCAGGGCCGGGGAGCAGCGCCAGTACCGGGAGTCCTCAAATGAGCTCAGGAGCCCTCAAATGAGCTCAGCATCCCTGGTCGTGGCACTGCCTGCTCCAAACAGGCTCGGGCCTTCCAGCTGCACGAGGAACACGAGCTCTCCTGGCTTTTCCCTGTGAGAAAGCTTGAGGGCCGCTTCCCACCCCAGCATCTGCCCTTTGCTCTGCCACCACCCAGCAAATCATTGCTCAAATCTCCTTGCATGGTCAGTCGTGTGAGGATTTGGGTTGTCTCCAGAGAAGGGAGAGATACGTGGGCTTGGGTTCACTGCAGCCGAAGAGGGATCTGAACTCGGATTTCCCACCTCAGAGAAATGTTCTAGTTATTAAGTTGTATAGGTAAGAAATTGCTTGTGCCATTGGGAATGGGATCTGAAGGGGACAGCAAGTGCAACTGTAGTTTGTGAACGATCTTATTCTCTCAGCTTCAGTTACATGTGCTTGGAGAGCGCTCAGGGAGCAGGTTGTACATGTCACTGTGCCCCGTTTTTGGGTGCTCTGGGACACAGTAGACACTTGTGTGCTCTGCCGGGAAGAGCTGCAAACCAAGCTGCAAACCAAGCTGCAAGCTATGAGAGCCGCAGGCAGCAAGGGCAGCCCTGAAGCCTCCACTTGGTGCAGTGCAGCAGAGGGTCCCATCACAGACTTGGGCTCAAAGGACCTCGAACAGGCTTAAATCTGGCTCTAACTGCTTAAATCTGACTCTTAAGTTCTTAAATCTAGGTACTTCAATGCTAGGTCTGACTAAGGCTACAAGTGGTAGCAAGCAGAAGAGATGAGAGTCAATGACATTTTCTAGACCAAACTCTTCTACCCTAAATCTCTCTTCATCAAAGTTCATTCATGTAGGTCTTAGAGTACGAGATCTCTCGCTGGCTTTTACAGCCTACCTGGCTTATATAACCCCTTACTACACTGCGTTAGAACCTTTCTTCTAAGACATTTACCATTTCTGATTTCAGGTTCCCAAGGGAAAAAAATAAATAAAAACAGGCCATCCATTGAGCTGATCCAGTGAGGAGTAAACCTGGACACCACCCACACGGGACATGATTTGCTGTCTGCTTTTCAGCCTTTAGTGCTTCAAAGAGAAGAACGGAAAGAAATATATAAAAGGAAATATTTGCCTTTCCTGCCAATTCTTAGGTATAATGTGTGACATTAAATGATTCTGTTAAAAATAACTTATTCATTATCAGCCAAAGTACCTGATAACCAGCCTCATGTGGCAAGTTTTTGGAGTGACATTTCACGTACTGCAGTGCCACACTTTTACCAATATGCTGATAGGGCCTTGTTAGGTGACCTAAAAATACCTTCAGAAGATCTTGGGGAATAAGGGCCTGGTTCAGAATGAGGTGTCAGTGACAAACTGTGTATATCTCTGGTTGAATTACAGAATACCATTACAGACTAACAGATTTTTTTTTTTAATGAAAGCATATGTTGTACTCACGAGTTTAATGTAGCTGAGACCATCAGGTTTCGATCCTTGCAGTCAGGGGTCAGTGAAGGAGGTTTCGCTCCTATTCGTGAATCTGTGGGCCAGAACAGTCCTCCTATTCCCAACTCCAAGTGCTCCCACCATCAGGAAGCAGCTTCTGCCCAGATTTAACCTCTCAGACCTCTCAGATTTAACTCTGTACGTGTTTAATTTTGTGGGAAATACACAGTAGACTGTAATGAGTGAAAAGGTATTTGTGGATTTCTGGGCAATGGCACCAGTGCTCGTGGCAGTGAGCGTCACAGGGTATCCCTGCGAGGAAGCTGGCCTGAGAGAGCCCTCCCTGCTCTGGCCTCTGCGTTTCTCATGTTACTAATTACATGTACACCCAAATGCAGTAAAGACATTCTTGATTTTATTGGCTTAAAGTAAGTTACGATGCTGCGTACTGCGTTATTTTACTGGTCTCAGGGCGCTGGTTAATGTGTGCGCAGCGCTCCGCGGCCCGGGCGGGCGGCCCCGTGGCGCTCCAGAGCCAGCGCTGTCCGCTGAAGCCCAGTCCTGCCGCCAGCCTCCAGGCACCAGGGTCCACAGACCCTGTAGGGCTACTGGGAAGACGGACAGCATCAGGCGGCTTATTCCTCTCTCACTCCAGAGCTTATTAATGTGCAGCTAAGTAATATCTTCATGAGAACTGCTGCAAAGCTTATAGCAGGAACGAGGGTGTCTTTAAACTTGGTGAGAAATCCTGATTTAAGAAGGCAGCAAGGAGAGAGAAGTTTGTTCATCCCTTCCATTCTGGGGGCAAGGCTGGCTACCACCCTGCATTCCGGTTAGGTATCCATCCCGGAAGATACAAATCCTCTGTTTTCCCCCTTCCTCCCCACCCGGCAAGCACAACTCAAGGCTAAATTACCAGGACTTTTCCTCTCCGAATCGCAAAGCCAGGGAAGTGCTGATGGGGCAGTGCAGCATCACAGGGACAAGTAATTCTGGTAGGTGAATGAATTGTTAGAGAAATTTTCTTTGCTGAGCAGGTAGTTTGCAGGGGGCATTGGAAGCCGTGCAATGCTCCTCTGCAGGGGCAGAGCGCTCCTGTTTCACCCTGTTTCTCTGCCCCAGCGAGGCGCAGCCGAGGTTGGGGAGGGCTTGTTTCCTAGGACAATGTTTGGAAAAGCCCAAAGAACTGGCTGGGTGTGTTCATTTCACCAGCACTGACAAATAATGGCCATTGTGAGATCTGGGACATTTTGGTTCTCCACAGCTTAGATCTATTTTACTGTGAATTCCCTATTTTGCTGCCAATGTTACTCTGAATTTATGGCAACATGGCTTTGGGTTTTACTTTTGTTTTGTTTTTTTTTAGAAAGATCTTTGTTATTTCTCATACCAACAAAACTAGGACAAAACATTAGCTTTTCTTTTTATCTTTTAAGTTACATGAATGACTATTGCTATGCCACAAAGACAAGGTCATGAAAAAACAATTTATAAGCATTTGAATAAATTTCTAGAAAGGAATCCTAACCTTAAAAGAAAATGAAGGAATCTATGCTTGAAGGGGGAAATTCCATAAAATTGTAAAATCATTTTGAAAAAGCTGCACTTGAAAGAGACATTTTGAGGGTAGGTAACATGATTATTTCATATTTACTAAAAGCATAGCAGGAATGAGGAGTACACTCTCACACTGAGAATGTCTGGTAGTGAAGAGAATTTGACTAGATTTATTACTTAAGAGAGGCAGGACAGAACAGTTTTTATGTAAGTAAGTGTGAAACATCCAGTTCAAACTGACACCATGTTATTTTGAGAGAGATAAGGACAAAACAGTATTTTCTCCCTAAGCAAGATAAAATATTTAAATATTTTCTTCTGCGTTTATCTTATAACCTTGGTGGTTTTAGATGTCTATAAAGGATAGATAGAGTGTTGCTATTCTTCTAAGGCTTGTGCTAACATTTACTCTCTTTATCATTTATCTAGCAGACAAAAATGAGTTTGAGGGACAATCCAGCGTACTATTATAATGAAAAATCCCAAATCTAAATCACCTATCTGGTACTTTAGGAAACAACTACTGATAAATGCACTGCAATGTTTACAAACGCGGGTTTTATTTCTCTCTCATACACTTTTAATCTGTATATTAGATTGTAATGGTGCAAAACCCAATCAGACTTTAATGGGGAGAACATGGAGCAAGCATGCTTTCGCATATACTTCTTATGCAGATTACCTTAAATTTGTAAAACCGACACAGCACCTGTGAGCATTTGTGTATTCAGGTTTTTCTCCTCCTTCACTCTTTTGCGCTTCTCCATTGAAGGTGTGCTGCTTTCTAGAAAAACACCTTTGTTATTTCCTTGGAAATTCATGATTGCATTGTAAATCAGTTTCAGTGACACTTAAAATGCTCACGGATTTTTTTTGATAAATCCAATTTTGTGATTATTCTTATGATGACACGTGATCAAAATATGGCTATTGGTACAGATAACATGCTCCTTCCTTCGCAGCGCACTGTTATACACTTCTGGTGCCTATAGTGTGTGCTGATCAGGTCAAGATGAATTAGCAGCTCCTGTGTCTTTCCTCTTTCATATTAAGAAGAGCCCGTTAAGCAGTTCAGGAAATGCTATGAACCTGTCGTGTTGTGTGAGATGACCCATCATTCTGGTTTTCTTTTTAAACCCACCACTGGGTTGTGTAAAAGCTGCTCAGTGTTAATGTGAATCTCCCTGGGCTAGTTAATAGTTACTAATACCCAAATTATGTAGGAATCATGTATGTTTAAAATACCAAAACAAGTAAAGCAAGAGCTCCTTACTTAATTCTCCTTAAAAAGGGGTTGTTGCAGGATTTGCCAGGTGAATTAAGCAAAGCCAGCAAGTAAATCCATGCTAATTTCAAATTTTCTGATATTATAGTCGATAAGGAACCAAAAATACTCTTTAAATGTAATAATAATAAAGGAAGACAGGACCTTCAGTTACCAAGAGCTAAATGCCAAGTCATAACTTCATGTTAAACAAGATTCCCTTGACACCCTTGTCTCCTAAGTCCAGACTTGGGCAGCCGCGCACGGAGAGAGCGGCGCCGGCGCGGGGGCCGGGGCAGCCTGCGAGGGGCTGGCGAGCGTCTTGGCGAGGGCTCCCTGGGCACGTGTGTCTCGCTCAGAGCTCTGAGTTTCCCACTGTGCTACGGCAATTACAAAGAGCTATCCACTAAAAAGCTAAAACCTTTCCCTTGGACAAAGGGCAAACTATCAAGCAGGGTTTTTTAAAATCATCATATAAATAGAAGTTCTTAGGACTAAACACATGCCAAACTTGATCAAAGTCATTGGGAATTTGGGACAGAAGGAATGCTGTCTTATGACATGCTCTATCTGATGTGCTTCAGATGCAAAACCCTTCACTGGACATTTTTGCAGTAACATTCCCATAAGGAAAAACAAAAGGGCACTTGCCTTTTGGGATTCGTCTTGAAGCTGCCCCTTAAAGGAGTTTGGGAAATTACAGCTGTACGAGTCGACTGCATGACCGAAGCCTGCACAGTCCGAGCTCTTGGCGCATCGCGTCAGACCAGCCCGGCCACGCCGTGAGCGGCCCTGCGGGGCCCTGGCGGCTTCTGCCCTCGGCTGCGCTCGCGGTGGGGTCCAGGCCAAGGACACAGAACAGTCTGAGCCACTGCAAACCCTGCTGGGCACTTCCTTGTGAAGCGGGGCAGAGATCGTACTCAGAGCTCGCTGCTGCAACACACAGAAAACTTCTAACTGCTTCAGTTCCATGAGCTTTTCTCGCTTCATCTCATCATTTCTTATTTCACTTTTTTTTTTTTTTTGCTTTATAAAGTTATAAATATCAGGCCCAACCATTCTGCTTACATCGCCTTGGAGTTTAATCATGTGCATATTCTATCCATGTGTTTCCATACATACCATCAATTTTGATGGCACTGTATTTATATAAATGTATAAAGAGAAATCCTGGAATAATTAGAGTATCTCCTTGTTGAAATCTGTAGCAGCAAAGTATTGTACAGGGTAGATGAGCAAAAGGGCCTGAGTTTGTGGCAGTGATTTTTGTAGTTGTTCCAATTAAATAAACACAGAATGTCATGCCCTTGCACTACCAGCTGTGGCCAAGACTAATGGCAGCAAGTGCAGGTAGGAAAGGTGCTTGCGCTGCAGCTTTCAGCAAGAAAAATCCCTGTTTGAAGACATTTTCCTCCCTAAACAGCTGTGACTTGCAGGCAAAGCACTTCGGAAGCTGAGGGGCTGGGCAGGGTGTAAACCCAGTAAGGCTCCGATGCGCGTGCAGCACGTGGGGCACCACAACCAATAGCTCCTCTGCTGCCCTTCACTTGTTCTTAGGAGAGCAAACAGGCACTTCCTGCATTTTTCAGCTCCACAGCAAACTGCTCATTGGATATTTTTTCTGTGTGTCTCTTTGATAAACATATAAATACACAAATCTATATACACTAGGTTAAAACTGGCTTCCAAGCACATCACCTTTTTAGAAATCAGCTTGCATTAAAATGCCTTGGATAGTGAAGTATTCTATTGGAGCATTATACAAGGAAATCTAATTTTTCAGCTTGGGAGAAATGGCTGCTAATTCTAAACTACCATTTTCATTTTTTTCTACAGCAGAAATGCACATTTTCCCCGACCGTAAAATTTTCTCATAATAGAAATGAGCCAGTCCCCAAGGGTGTGGTTATCACAAGATAATCTCACCTCAATCTGATTAGAGGCATGAGGCTCATGCCTCAAAATGCTCCAGGGTGTGATTGCCTTACGATAACCATACCCTGTATCATGTCTTATTGATTAACTAATAAAGCTCAAGTGTTATTATTCAGAAGAAGAACTAAGATATCAGCAAGAGATCTGGTTCCGGAATGGGAAGGATTCTTCGAACCTCTCCAGATAACCTCTCTTGCTCCAATTATAACCTCTCGGAAACGTCGGGGTCACCAGATGCTGGGTTTTGTTTCTTACTGGTGACTGTAGCGATGGCTTATATAAACTGAACCTTACCAGGAATATCCTTACGTACAGATATGTTTTCCCTGGTCTCGTCCCATTGCATTTACATTGAAGGCTGAGGTTCCAGAGCAGAGCAGCATTCAGTTTTCCGGAGAGGATTTTGCAGCCCAGGCCGGCGGTCCACGGCGGCGCAACGGGAAGGCGGCGCGAAGGCCGACGCTGCATGCAACACGGTCCGAGCTCCTCTGCATCAGCAAAACCTGGAACTGCTCCCCTGACTTCAGTGGAGCAACACCAGGCTAATAGATACATCTAAGAGAAAATGTGGCTGGTGTATGCAAGAAATGCTGCACCAGGAGTCTGCTTGTGGAGTAACTTCTGCATACGCAAGGAAAGGAGGCAAAATGTCCCTCTCTCTCAGAGCTATGTACGATTTTTGACACGAAAGGCCACATTTACATAGGTATTGTGATTCTTGCTATAAAAAGGTGAAGTGGAAAATCTAAAATGGCGAAATGTTTGATCAAACCTCTCCTGCGGAGATGTGCAGCGTGCACCCAACAAGGGGTCACTGGACAGCAATGCCATCCGTGCTGCAGTCACCCGCTGTAATGAATTCCTTGGCAAATTTGCTGTGTCTGTTGTGTTGCCATACGCTCCGCTAATGGAGAATGCTAATTTCTTTAGCTAGCTGGAGAGCTGTCAGCCTGCCCTTTCATGCTGCGTGGCAAAAATAGCTTGCTGCTCCGAATGCCAGCAACGCTCCGTTTTGGAGAGACGCAGCGGGAATGTGGGCATAGAACAGGCTATGGAAAATACTGGCATTTTCAGTATCGCGTTACCTGTGGCTTCCCAGAGCTGGTAGCCAAAAAAGGCTGCTTTCCTTCTGCATTCTCATCGATGCTTCCACCCCTGTGGCTCTGCTGCCAGCTTCAATTAGGATGGAAAGGGAACAGCAAAAGCCCTGGAACAGACAGGGTGCTAAGGCTGTAACCGGTCTCTAGTCCAGATTTCTTTTGTGGGATTCATTCTACTTGAGCCATCTAAAGATTAGACTTAAATGAGACTCTGGGGTTTTGTCGCCTAGGTTCTATACGCAGCCAAGGGAAGGAGATTAGTATGTTCAGAGGGAGGGTGATGTTTTCCCTGGATGACAAGGAGCTGGATAAATCCATCCCACTGCTGAGGAGAGAGGCAGTCAAGGTGACTGCCTTGGACAAGGTGCCGAACTTGTAATACAACCACGTGAGGATGTGTAAAAGCTTTTATGGGCGCACGTGAAGATTCCTGCCTTTATTATAAGCCAGTCTAGACCCTGGGTTATCAGGATTGCTGTTCTGCACTGCCGTACTCCTTCCTGATCCTGAGGCCTTCTGCTTCCCGCTCCATCTGAACCCTGAGTTCCCCTGAACCCGAGCGCTTCCCCTTGCACCCTGAACGTGTCACAGCGCAGGGGACAGGAAGCAAAAAGGCAGGTTTAGAAGATCAGAAAGTAGAACTCACCCCAAAGTGGTCTTATCTTAAATGTAAAATATTTTAGCACTCTCATTGGGCTATCTTTGATATCTTTTTTGTCCTATGGTGTTTATGAAATATTTTTCTGCTTTTGTTTCTACTTTTGCCCATATGTTTCTTGTGGAGAATGTCATGTTCTCTATTCTAAGAACTACTGCCTTAAACAAAGGGTCATCTACGCTGTAGGAAACAATGTTGGTGTCTCTAGAGGTCCATTCCAACCTTAACCATTCCGTGATTCTTTCCATTTGCTCAAACAGAGCAGCACAAAAAGGTCGCCTTCAGCACGGGCAGACAGGCTGCTGCCAAGGTGAGGAACACAGTGCGTTTGCTGTCTACGCACCTTAAACACGAGGCTGCTGGTCCCCGTACGAGTAGGAAGATAGTTCTCCCCCTGCTCTCCCCACGTGC
>JAWLRI010000673.1:9842201-9852489 GCA_034781795.1 Crypturellus tataupa
CTTTAAATTATGTAGATATTGTCTCAAATGCATTCAGCGGTGATTAAATCACTAAAATATTATTTGCTGATCCATCAGCTATGCAAGGCACCTTGAGATGAGTTATTTTGGAAATCCGGCAGTGCTGCAAGTCAGGAAAGCTCTGCCTTGGAGGGCAGCGTGATTGAGTCAAAATTACTCAATCCAAATCACATTGGAAAGCAAAAGGGGGATCTTCAACCAAGTGAGCTGTAGTCTCTTTGAGTTGCCTAATAAGGGAATTTTAGGAAGAAAGTTTTTAGGATAGCAGCTCAAATCCCTTCTATCATCCTGGTGTGATCCTGGGGATGTTTGATTTCAGAACGGGTGCTTTCTAGCAGCAGTGCTACTGGCCTCTGCTGTGCTTAGCCACATGTTTATAGGCAGCAGTCACCACTAGGAAACGTCCCTCCTACCCTAAAGGTGCAGGCAAGGGAATCAAAAATTAATTTCCAAAATACACTACAAAAAATATACAGCTCATTTTTAACCCAAAGACACCCATACCCACTCATTCTGATAAAATAAGACTCTTGAAAAGCAAAACTCTCATGACTTGTGATATTATCCCAGCCTTGGAATGTGTGCACTTGCAGCTACTTTTTTTTTTAATTACTAATTGTGTTAAATAGGTGATGGATCACATCTTATTGTAACAAGAAAAACAGGTTTGATAAAACAAAGCAAATATTCCAGTGAATAGAACATGTTGACATAATTATTTTTGAAGAGATGAAATAGGCAAACATGAGAACTAGGACCAGAATCAAACTGCATGTGCTATAGTTTCCTTAATTATGTGGATGAAGTTTCATGTTCCTCAGAGGTGGTACCAAAATTACCCATTAGCCTCCCAAGGGTTGTTCTCTGAGCATCTTTCCTTGCACAGTGTGAGGTCAGGTGACCTGCGCGGCTCTGCCCTGGACTCTGACGGGAGCCCTGGCTGTGATGGGTCATGGAGCCCTGCAATGGTCATCAATTCCACTCTGCAAACTCCATATGGATTTCCATGCAACCTCAGCTATCCATTTTAAGTCAGGAAATAGAGAATGTCTGAGAAAATGGCATAGTCCTAGAAGGGCAAAAATCAAGGGAGCAGCATTGCCGAGGAATGGAGAGAATCGTCCGCAGGTTGCTTATAACCCTTGGTGAGCAATTTCTAAAGGGGAAGGAGAGCGGCATCCGGGGAAGGGACTGATGCCCAGAACGTACTGGAAGAGCGAGCATGAATGCTGGGAAGCAGGAAGGGCTGCACCCTCCCGTGGGGCAGTGCTGAAAGGAAAAAGACTGCCAGGCAACTGGGGACCCCCCAAGGGGCACCTGCTGTTTCTTTTTCGTTTTTTTTTTTTTTTTTTTTTTTTTTTTTGTCTCTTAGCTCTCTTGTGTTTTCCTGTGAGTGAAATGGGTGACTGCTCGGTCAAGAAGCCTGTTTGTGAATCTGTGAATGCCTTACCTGTCATGTAACCCCACGAGCTGTGCTGGGGCCTGCAGCTGCACGGCCACACGCAGCCCAGCGCCCCAGGCCCAGGGAAAGCAGCTGCGCCAAGAGGGCTGGGAAGGCTGAGGGGCTGCAGGTGCCACTGCCTTGAAAGCAGGTGGGGTCCAAAGGGTGGATGGGTTCAGAAATTCCCTTGGGTAAGGTCCTTCCTTGGGTCCACGGCTGATGGTCCCAAAGGGGAGGCATTACAAATTTTGTGACCCTGTATTTTGGTTTCATGGCCTTCATGCATAGTTTCCATTTTCAAGGGTGTGCTTTAGCTATCAGACGCCATAGACCAGCTGATAGAAGTTTATTTACATACACAATCCTATTGCTTTTTCACCAGATAATCTAAGAATTGACAGCTACTGTTATTCTCCTAATTAGCTGGAAACTAATTCAGAAAATGTCCTACTTTTCCTAATTAGTTGGTGACTAAATGACTTTGGGCTAACATGGTGAAGAGAATGGGTGAAAGGGATGGTGGCTGGGTAGAAGAATCATCGCTACCAAGTGTCAAGTATCCACTTTTCTCACAGGAGAAACTAGTTACAAAACAAAAGGGAGGAGAGGGTCCCTGGTCAAGAGACCTTGCTGGAGTGGCTTATCTGAAAGTCCTTCAGCTAAGCCAGGGAGAAGGAGAGCAGGGAAAGTGGATACCTTCTTACCTGGCAAGATATGCAGAAAGCAACTTACAAGAATGGGGATCTGCTCAGGATTGTTGAGGAAGAAGATTGGAGTTTGTGGATTTTCCTTCTAAAAACAGCAAGGCTGAGCTGAGTGGAACAGGAAACTGTATCACTCTAATGTGTGGATTTGCTTTAATATTTCCTGGCCAATAGCTGAACCCTTTGCCTGCGACTCAGAGGCGGTTTTATGGGAATGGCTCTCCTGAAGATATGTGTCAGTCTGGAAGACTGGGTGGGTTTCCTCACTTGCTCTGTATCTAATAAAGGAAGGGGTGTCACTTTGTGATCTGTGCGCTTTACCCTCTGATGCCTGTTATTCATGGATAATAATCTTGGATAACAAATGTTCTGAGCAGACCCAGCCTAATTATTACACCAGGAAAAGCAGGAGGAGTGCAGAAAATTGTGGGGTGAGAGAACAACTTTTATCTTCAAAACTGCTTTTGTAAAAAAACAAAAACTTAGACACGGATGGGTCCTGATCCCTTTTTTTAAGGGAAACATCATAGAATATCCTGCCCACCAGTGATTGCAACAGCAACAGATAAGAGAAAAACATTTAAGAGTTTTTTTTATATTATTATTTAAGAAAAAATTAGAAGTTATCAAGTTTGGTGTTTCGGTATGAGTGAATTCATCTGAGATTTGACCATTATAGCAGGAATGCTATAATTAAGTCCAAATGCATTTTCAGTACATCTCTAGTTTTCCAAACAAGTCAAAGACTTAACACTTTGATGTCAGCCTGAGCAGATGACTTTTCAGTTAGTGGTAGTAGTTTTGCTTAGGTCTCCTTAGATGTGTCTGAATGTACATGCTCAGGAAGTAAAGCTAATGTCGAGGTTGAGAAACCAAATGCTGAAAGTCCGCAAGTTTACCGAATGCAAAGTGCAGTGTGTGCGCGCCTGGTGTTTTCCCAGGGCTCAGCCTCGTGGAAATTGCCTTCAGCTCTCACTAGAGCGCGGTCGTGATGTGGGCAGAGTGACTGGGCGCTCCTGACCGTGCCCAGCTCGTGGTCTCAAACCTGCTGCTCACAGTGAGGGTCAGAGCACACCAGGAGCAAGCGGTTTGTGAATCTGCCCACCTGTTGTTATGTCTCCTTCTCCTCTTCATTGCTCCCACCCTTCTCCCTGCTCACGTTCATCTTTACTACAGAGCTATTAATCCTTCCCTTAGCCCCTTGTTTATCTACCCCTGCACAGCGAGGCAGTAGGAACACTTTAAGTCTCCTAACAGAAGAGTATCAAGAGAGTAACAGAGATTAATGCAAGCTGGAGTGAAAGAGAACCAGTGACAAGCGAGAACATTCAAAGTTCACTCTTTGCGATGTATATTACATTTTGTTCAATATCTGAGAGTCATTTGGAGATGCAGAACATTAGGTCTTTATTGATCGAGCTTGAGAGAGATGTAAAACAGTGCTCTCAAACAGGTAAAATGCTACTGAAAATAATTTTGAAAATATTCTAAGGGGAAATATTGAATGATCAGTCAAGGTCTCTTTTCTGCCATATGACCCTTGCTGCCATTTTTGGTGACACTAAGTTTGTATTGACCAACATGATTTATAGTGCTATAAATGTTGGGGCAAAGTTTTAGCTGAAAGTCTCTTCAGAGATGTCCCCAAGCTGCAGTTATTTTCTGGGAGTGTTACCTACCCTCAGCTGTAGCCCCAAAGCGGTTGTTATCACGCCAAACCTCAACAATGACCAAGTGGCATTCAGTGAAAAACTGAAACTTTCAGATGTAGCTTCAGTATCTTTTTCGCCCGCCTCTCCTCCCAGTTCTTCTGTTCCCTGTCCAATAACAAAGGTAATTAGAAGACCATCTTATTTCTATTTAGGACATCTTCCTATCTCTACTTAAGAAATTATTGGCCTTAGTGGTTTCTTTAAACCATTTCTCACAAGCATAAGCACTGGGAGATGAAACCTCCAAAGACAACTAGTGTAGATTTAGTGATGAATGCAGAGGAAATAGTGGGAAATAGAGAGTGCTGGTATTCCTAGTCAGGATGCAACCAGGTGCTCCTTGACTTCGAGCGCTCTGACAGTAACCAGAGATGTGGGGATCTCGGCAAACTTAATTCCAGGTCACACACTGATTGTCAGGATCCATCCCAAGGATCCATCCCAGGCCAGTAGTAAATGCAAGTTTCACAGGCAATGAAAAACTTTAATCCAGGTAAGGGAACCCTCTCCATTCCCCTCCTGCTTATTCATGCACTGTAATTCACGGAAGCAATTGCTGTGCAAATACAAACCAGTGCTGCAACTGGTGTGGCACCTGGTATTTGTACTTAAGCAAAGAAACATGACCCTAGGAAAGCAGTGCAGCTGCTTGCTTGGATACTGTGCTCTGCACCTTGCAGGAGCCCAGGAAAATGCAGCAATGGCTTTAAATGCTCTGCAAGAGGCAGGACAAAGAAGCCCTGTCTTGCACGCAGATCCTGCGTGAAGTGTGAAGCAGCCTGTGAAGTCTGGCAGACCACCAGAGGGGGTAAATGCAGGTCCTGGACTTTGCACTGCAGATAAGGGTATTTTATTTCCATTTCTCAAGACTTGTGCCCTAGGTCTTTAAGAGAAGACCATGATCCCTGGATACCTTGTTTTGCATCCCACTGTGTTTCCAGCATGGATGGTATGGTGGGCAGACCGGGGCTGCAGAAAGGTAGCACCAAGTAGAAATGTGTTAAAATATTTCTATTTGAGACAGTATTTACTCATTTCTCATGTACACCAAACATGAATCTCACTTGTCAGTTTAATATTATAATTATACAGTTCGGTGGATGTCAGCATCTTCATATTTAAGAAAAGGAGCATATACTAGCTTCATGCCTATAAATACACTCATGACATATTTATATGCATATATGCAAGAGAGACAAAAGACTGAGTCACTTGCCTCTGTAATGTAAAAAGCATCCTATATCTGCTTAATATCCACATTGTTTCAACATCCTAAGATGAGATGAGCCTGAAATCTAGCACAAGGCAATCACCACCCATCTATTAAAGAGAAAACGCTTTTGATGACAGCAACAGTAGGAAGCACACTAAGTTCTTCTGGCATCAGCATTTGATCAGCTTGTGCATCTTTATTTTATTTATAAAATTTATGTTTCATGACTGATGAAACTGGCATTGAACTGGAATTATTCAGGCCTCCTTTCTTTGCTCTTGTCAGGGGGAAAATAAAGTCAGAACCCAAACCCTGGCAGACTAATGGTATAATCCTACAGATTCTTACCTCTCAGGATTCCCTGCTACTCAATCAAGTCAAAAACTTCTCTACAGAAAAAGTGAAGCATTTCTGTGCATTAGGCATTTATTGTTCACAAATGGAAATTATTTGGTGATTTAACCTACATCTTGCTGCTCAAATGTTGCTAAACTTGTACACAAAAACAGAATATCTGTATGTTACTACAATTCAGAAGAGGTGTATTTAAATAATATGTTTATTAAAGGCATATATATGCTAGGTTTCAGATTTCAGTGATGCAGAAATAACCAAACCATTATTCTCTCTTAAAACAGAGTATATTAGCTTTTCTAAATAAATTGCAATGTTGCTAGAAGGTTACAATACAAGTAAAACATGCATACAAGCAAAGTTGGCAATATTGAAATTGTTAAGAATTTAAATTCTAGAATGATTTACCTTGTTTTTATTGTTTTAATACTAAAAAAGTGCTTTCCTCATCTCTACAGAATATAGAGAGCATTTATTTTATAATATATTGTGTTTAATGTCTTCAAAATTCTCTAGTAAGAGAAGGAAGATATTTTTATTGCATATGAATATTTATTCTGCAGCACTTTTGCAGATCTTTTCATGTGAGGCTACAAAGGCTGGGGCACTGGTTACATCCAGTGGCCCTTTCTCAAGCAAAATTCCAATCCACCGTGGTTTTATAGTGTTTTGTGATATAATAGAAGCAATGGGTCAAAATCCAATCTGCTCTTCTCAGACTGCACAAATTCACTGCACAAATGCCAGCTTCTCCCGCCAAATGTTCTGCAACATTTTTAGCAGAAGGAAGTAAGGGAGAAAATAGACTGAGCAGGGTTTGCAGAGCACAGTGTCTCCTCACCTGCATAGCTGTTGTCAACTGTCACTGTTATGTAGTACCTGTTACAACTTTAATCATAATAATTATAGGTTGAATTAGAACTTGTTTGTATTACTCAGAATGTTCCAGACCTTCAGCTGGCTCATCCAGAAAATGAATCTTGTTGGTAAAATACTTATTTGCAGTATACATGCAACTTTTGTTTTGAGCTTTTAACTTAAGTGTGAATGAAGTAAGGCTGAAATTAACCCATTCGTTAGGTACACTCTTTTCTAAAAAACCCTCATGATGGCTGCTACTCTAGGTTGTTAAAGTTTTAAAGGGGATGCTGAGATTATGTTAAACTTGCCTTGCTGCCATTCCTGGCAGTGTTGCACTTTCCTATCCCTGCTCATCTGACTTGCATAGTGAAAGCAGACTGGTTATTTTCGCTTGCAGATTTCACTGCCAAATGCAACATTGTTATCCCTGTTTCCAAAACAACAGTATTTTTTTCAAATATTTTAATTGTTAAACTTGCCTCATCTCCCTCATTTCACCCATTCTAAAGTGTGGCAGATGGTACAGCTTGAGATGGAACAGTGCTCTCCCATGACCTTGAAGGACCAGTGCAGACTGGTCCTCCCTTTGCTGTTCCCGTGCGAAACTTACTTCAGAGAGTAGTTGGAGATGGGACGGAGCCAGCTGATTACTAGCATCTGCAAGACCATGAATCCATAGCTGACTGGATAACCTTGCATGTCGTTAGACTATTGGCTTATTTAGCAAACACGCTTTGTGTGCTTTTGGCAAATAAGGAATTGTATGCGGACCAGCATGGAATATAAGTTGTATCAGATGCTCAATAAAGGTTTTTGGTCTTTGGTACAATAATCCGGAGTCCGTGCACATAATATGCTGCACCAAAGTAAAAAAGTACAATAAATCTGAAATGTTGCA
This sequence comes from Crypturellus tataupa, assembly GCA_034781795.1. Classification (NCBI taxonomy): domain Eukaryota; kingdom Metazoa; phylum Chordata; class Aves; order Tinamiformes; family Tinamidae; genus Crypturellus; species Crypturellus tataupa. Next base: position 9,849,406 of record JAWLRI010000673.1, read on the forward strand.
AGGAAGCACATACTGTTCATACATTGTCTCCTCAGAAAACTGTGATGCTATTTTAATCTGTGGTATCACAGGTAAAGAACTATAGTAACTGATTTGATGCTTTTAATTTCCTTAATTTTATTAAATTTTCCCTCCATTCTTTTGGTCAAAAAACTTTGAGATTTTTCATGTCTAAGGCACAAATGTTTTAATATAAATTTTCAGAGTTTTAAATATGGATCTTGAGACTGTCTATGAATATGATGGGTAGTGATGAAGTAGAAATGTGAAATTTGTGTATCATGTAGAACCAGGAGTGACACGCAGTATTGGCACAAAGTTATTATTGTATGTTTATTTAATGAATTTTTGTTTTGATTCTGATAACATTTTGTAGAAATCAGGGCTAACACAGTTCTCTCAAAATTTTTCACAGATTATCGAGGCAAGCACTTAGTAATTGGGTGTTGAAAAAAATGTACTGCAGAAACAGCTCTAGACAAGTACAGTTTGCATTACTCAGGAAGTTGTAACATGTAAATACTTAAAGTGCATCTTCTTTGAAATACAATGATACATAAATTCCTAGTTTAAGCATCATCAGCATGAGGACATTTATTGACGTGGGTGGAAACATTTGGGGGATAGAGGATTTTTTTTTTCTCTTTGTTATGTTAAAGTGAGAAACAGTACTAAAGGTACACCAGAGAGCTGACATGACTTGGGGAGTTCCAGAAAATTCTCAGGATGGTCAATGGCCTGTAAATATTTTCGTCCTAGTGAGGAAAAAGCCTGCTGGCCCCATCAGGGCTCTTCCCCTCTCACCGCTGTAGTGACCCCAGCCTAGGGACATCTCTCAGGATTTTGTTCCATTGCTGTTGCCCAAACTGTTACATTCCTGTGAAACATTCAGTTTCCACCTGTGGGGAACATATCTAAGGGACGGAGGCCTTCCCATGGGAAGCGACTACAAAGAGCTGAGCTAAAGAAGATAGTGGATACTCCCTGATCTGAAGGAATGTGATCCTGGAAAGTCCCTGAACTGCAAGCATGAGAAAGTTGGGCGAGACGGAGCTGTAATTAAGCTTGTCAGTGAGAAATAAGGATTTGTGCACCAATGATGTGAATGCATGCCCGTTATCCACAACCAACCAAGTGCGGTAGAAGACGTGTGGACAGTAGCATGTAGCCAATCGTAGTGTATGCGCACGTGTGGCTAAAGAGTTTGTTTCTGTTTGTGTATATAAGCACGCTATTCGGGCTGAATAAACGGAGCTAGATATAACTCATATTGAGTTTTAGTCTGGTAATCCTGACCTGTCTTAAGCTTCACTTCGCTCGCCGCAACATCCACCAACTACTATTTTTAGAGCAAGAAAAGCTTCCTTCGAGCTGCTTCCAGCAGTTGCTCTCGCTCCTGCGCTTCAACAGGGTCCTTCGGGCAGCTGCTGTGCGCAACGTCTGGACCACGAAGGGTGCCTCATTATTCTAAATAGGAAAAATTCTAATGGAAAAAGAAGGGCTCTATTTTGAATTATTTGAACACTTAAAGCTGCCCCTAACTTAAAAATCAGGTCCCACATAACAAAAGCTACTGCAGACATCAAATTGGCCAGCTAACCAAGGAATAGTTGTTTAAAAGATTTGGCATATTGTCTTTAAACTTCTCACAATCAATAATGCTGACTACCAGCTCTGCAGGAAAAGAAAACTTCCAACACTTGCCTATAGACATTTTTCAAAAATAGAAATGTTTATTTGATTTATTTTAACTGAAATAAAAGCAGACAAAAATGAGCACTATAAGTTAAAATACCGTTGTCTTAAGTAACAATGTAGAGCAAAATCTTCTGATGCCTTGACTGGTCTGACAGAAATGTATCTGGGTAAAAAGGGTCTTAAAATGAAAACCAGAGGACAGGAAATGTGCCCGTTTCCTTTAGACATCACCTTGTCGTGTCTCCTATCTCCCAGCAGCGCAGCACCAGGGCTGAGGGAGCACAGATGCTTTCAAGCCAGCCTGAAGCTGGTGGCTCTGCACGCAAACCTGCCCTCGGCCTCCTCTGACAAGCACTGAAATGTTCCAGAAAGGTGTTGTTTGTAGGGGGAACATTATCAGGCTTTAGGACTCCTTTTACAGAACTGCTTGGTAATTACAGAAAATACGTTCTGATTCAGTATTTACATTGTAATTTGATTTATCCAAGAAAATCATTTTGGATTTGGTTTGAAAAGGTTTGAATTGCAAAACAAGCTTTGCAACTATATTAATCAAGTCAGCCTGCTATCAGAATGACAGTCTGTTTTGCCACTGTGAGACTTTGTTGGTAGACTCAAGTGCCAAAATAAGCAGAAATGATGTGTTATTCTCTAGGGGCAAGTATAGGCCAGTATGTTTTCAATTTACCCTTTGAAGACCTACCCACAAAATGATATAGGTGTAAGTCCTGTCAGAAGCTACTTGTAGCTGAGAGGAGAGCAGTCGTGATTCTCTATCATCTCGTGAGCTTATTTAGCAGACTGATGTTCACTCTATTTGCAGTTTACTTGCAAGGGAAAACTCAAAGTTGGTGTAGTACTTGTAGTTTGGCGATATCTATCCTTTATTTACCTCCTTTTCCAGAGGCATAAACATATCAGGGACTGAATAATGAGCCTGAACTTGCACAACCTACCTTCTTATGATCCATGACTGCAAATGTAACTGAACTGGGCCTAGTGTGGGGGTGCCCACGTAGAGCTCACAAGTCATACCCAGTCCATCCAAAGAGTTTCAACCCATGACTGTTCCATGATGCTCTTTCCCAGGGATATCCCCTTGGCCAGGGGATTTTCCTGGCAACTAAGGCCTTTGTACATCTTCCATTATTTGCTTGGAAATGCACCCATCCATGCCATGATGCGACAGGTCTATTCCTGTGGTATGCAGGTATGTGAGAGGCTCTGTTCTGACCACATTACAGTGGAAAGACTGGGAGCTGGAGCCTGTGAGGGCACCAAATGGAGGTGATATGGCCCACTCCCACAAAAAAAAATCAGATAACACCACTCTAATGTAATAATAACCTCTTGTGTAAGCACTTTTGATGTGAATGTTCGCAGACA
>JAWLRI010000673.1:9880954-9891646 GCA_034781795.1 Crypturellus tataupa
CGCGCGCGGCGGCCCCGGCGCCCGGCCGCGGTTGTGTCCATGCGCTCAACTTTGCTGCGAGTTTCCTCGCTGGGAAGGTGCGCGCAGAGCTGCGGCGCCCGCGTCCCGGCCGAGCCGCCTTGGCCGCGCTGCGGGCTGCCTTGTCTTTTTCATTATCATTTTGTTTTATTTCTCCCCCTTGCTAGCGCTTGATTCTGTTTGCAAGCGATGAGGAATGACAGGAGTGCACACAGGGAGGGTTTCTTGGCTGATTGCGTCTGAGGCAGGAATTCGCTGTGAAAATGCAGCCGAGGGGTGATAAATAAAAGATGCCGCCTCCTCCAGGAGGAAGGTATCCAGCGTGGGCTCCGCTCCGCCAGCCCCCGGTGCTGGGATAGGCCTCCCTGAGCACTCGGGAGATGGAGAGTAACTTTTTCTATGGCCTCGGAGTGGGGGACACTGAGTCATGTTGGCAGGGGTCAACGTGAAGAAAGAAAATAGGCGAGAATATGCCTCGAGTGCTGCCTGCTGCTCCTGAAGCCCTTGAACATGTTCCGAACAAGTCCTATACGTGCTGCTGAAAGTATGTCCAAGAGCTTCATTGGGAAAGCTGTGCAGAAAGAACGTGACTTGGTGATTCCCAGCGTGTCCATGGCCCTGACGGAGGCTCCCGGCTTGGCCGGAGGGAGCAGGGGGACGAGCGCTCCGGACGGGCTGGCTTCCTGTGGGGAGCTTGGGCCATCGCTGCGGTACGGCTCGGAGCAGCTGTGTCCTGGGGGCTGGTGAGGGCTCTCTGCAGCAAGGTGGATGTTCCCTGGGAAGTGGGAAGGTGCGAGTGTGGGAACAGACTCTGCTGCAGTGACCTGGACTGGGTGGAGAGCAGGACTGGTGCTGTATAATGTGGCTCAGTGTGTAGCATTGCGGGAAATCGAGCGCTGAGTTCACACAAGCGCATGTTTAGTGACCATATAAATGTGAACTTATGTTCTTTGCAGTATGAGTAATGGAAACTCTGTCAATGTTTACTGTTGTGCTATGGAAAAGTGCAGTTATTGGACCAAGTACATTTTATTACATATCAATCCTAACAGTCTTGTTACACTGAGTATTACTGTTAACTGGGAATGCAGGGTTCAGTATCTGAGGGGAATGCATAAATTTCATTTTTAGAACTAGTTAATGGGACCATTTGCTTATGGGATTTATGTTTTGCAATCTAGCTGTATAAAACTTCCAGTTGAATTTATCATAGCAACTCTTTTCAAGCAGCAGAATTCTTAAAACCTAGATTTTACACTCTTTTTCTAGAACTCTTCATCTCATGTTGCTTCATGCCCCCTTTAACTTTTGTCTCCCATCTGAAATTAATAGGAAATCTTAAATGAAAGGAAGATAGCATATTAGTCATACACGTAAGTTTTAATGATGAGGCAGAGAAGCTGTCTGCTAGTGCATTTTGAAGTTAAATGATATTACGCCAGCATAATAATTAGTGTCACTTTATTTTGAAAGATTTTTCTCAAACGAAGTTGGTTTAAAAACTCTATTTGCATAAGATTTATTGATGACCTTTTTTGCTTCTTTTTTAAGTGGTATGTTTGAACCAGCCAAAGGATAGATTTTTTTTTTTCCTTAACCTATTCAAAGAAAGATTCAGAATTCAGGCTTCTAAAACAACCCCTTTCAACTATATAGAACAAATTTTTTCTCCTCTACTTGTTTTCCACCTATTTCAAACTCAGTATTTTTTGTGAGAATTACCATCTAAAACACGGAAGCACTTTGAGCAAATACAACAACGTGGGAGGAAGACTAGGGATGGCCTGTGCTCCGTGTGGCCGCGTTTCCGCAGGTGCCCGGAGCCCGTGGCCTGTCCCTACCGGCACGGGCTGTCTTTGGCCTCCGTGGTTATTCCCGCGACGGAGTACAACGCGGTGCTGTTGTCATAGCGGCTGCTATGCCACTCGGGGACAGGCGCCATCCTCGACGGCGCAGCTGGCCGGGCCAAGGCCTGGATGCACTTCTTTTGGGAGGAGGAGGAAGGAGAGAACCCTGCGCGCGCTGGCAGGGCCTGCCTGTGGAGATGGCGTTGGCTGCACTTGCTGCCTCGCGCTGGCCGTTCTTGACGTGGCTTGTCTGACACGTCACGTAAGTGCGCGTGGGGTCCCCTCTCCGGTGGGAGCTCGGCTCCGCTCTGCCGCGTAGAGCTCGCTTGTGCTGGCGGCTGGAGGGCGTCGGAGCTCTTCTTGGGGCAGCGTGGGGCTTCACCATGCCAGCAGTCGTGCCTCTCGGGTATGGATGGCAAGGCATGGAGTTGGAGGGCAGGACCTGCTCGGGAAGGAAAATAATGCAAAGAACTAATTACTGGAAAGCTTACTAGAGCTCTGGAGTTTAGTGTTAATATTGGGAGCTAGGAAAAAACCCTGCCTTGCCTCTGGAAGAGGATTCAGCCAAGCAAATTTGTCAGTGTTGAACTGCGGGTTTGTCTTCCTCACCCTATAGGTGGGATGTGATCAGGGGATATAACTAAAATGAATCCTTAGTTGATTCTTAAATGAAGTTAAAGGACTTGGATTTTTTTCAGTTTTCTTTTAATGAGAAGTATTTATTTTCCTACTCAAGTCTTTTTATCATCTAGTGTTATAGCTAATTATTCCTTTTTTTTTTTTTTTTTTTTTGTTTCCTCCCTCAGATATCTAAAACTTGATAACATCTTTCAGAACCAGGAGAAGCCCCCCTGTATTCTTTTTTTTTTTTGTTTGTTTGTTTACGGGGAACAGGAATCTTCAGAGGACTGTGCAGGTTACTGCTCTCTGTCTTCCTGTTTGAATGCAGTCTGTGTCTGTTGTGATCAGCAACTTTCAGATCCTTTCCAAAGACCATGTTTCAAGTAAATATTTTTGTTCTTTATAGCCATTTTTGCTCTCCCGAAATTGTAGAGCAAGCAAAGCAAATGGAATTTGTTTCATAAATGTAATGCTTAATTGTTGTCGTGCCAACGGTATTGAATGAAACACCTTCCCGTTGGTAAAATGACACTGCGTATTTTAGCAGAGGTGGCTTGAACACCCATGTGCCATGAATGGAAGTGCTCCTTTTGGCAGACATCATGTTCTCCTCTGAAGCATGCACCTGACTGATGAAACCTATACATTATGTAAATTTAGTAAAAGAGTTTTTTAATATAAGTAGTGCTAAATGGCATGACTCAACTAAGGCTGCCCTTCCTGGAGCCTTTTTGCCTTAGCTTATTGGTCTCCTGTGGTTCTGAACGTCCATGGAAGGGGCAGTGACTTTTCCAAGGGGAGAGGTTGTGTTGACCTTCTTGTCCTCCTCAAATAGGCTGAGCTGGTTGTGTCTGCTGATTTGTTAAAGAAACAAACAGGGTTTCTTCGGCAGTTGGCCTGATGTTGGTGTTTGGTTAGGAATGTATGACTAAAACAAGTAATCCAGAATTTGTTAATACAATATTGTGGTAGGGGAGTAAACAAATGATGTCTGACTTCTTGCTGGGCTTTTTTTTTGAATAGCTTCCAGGGCAATTACAGTCTTGCAAAAATGTTTGCAGTGATTCCAGTTGCAGTTCGCTTTAAGAAATATCTCCCAATATTTCTGAGTTCCAGAACAGAAATCAGTGAACTCATTTTAAAATAAATCTCTTCCTGAAGGAGAGACGTCTGAATGCACTCCAGTTTCCTTGTTAGATTTGGAATGCAATGCATTAATTAGGGGACACACAAGCTATTTTCAGTGTGCATGAATGTGTGTTCTAATGTACTATCCTTGACCTTGAATAATTTCTTTGGAAACCTTAAAAGTTTTCTTTCAAGATCAGGCTACTTAACTTGAAAAACTATTAACTCAATTCATACTTTTAAAAATCTTTCCTAAAGTATCAAATCTGAATTTCAAGAGAAAGTATTTTAGAAACATTCCAAAAGGTAAAAATAAAACTTTCTACTCTTTGTGACTATTCATGTGGACTGAGGCTTTAAAAAGGACAGTGCTGTTTCTCCTTTAGAGTAACTCTAGAACAGAAGTAAAAATGATCTGCAGATCATTTCCCATTAAAATATTTTAAAACACAGGCACCTTTTATAGAAACATTTATATTGACCTAACAATCATTATTTGTTTTATATCTACTTTTGTGTTTTTTATATTTCACTTTCTCCCTAATTTGATGGTTTTTTTTTCACTTCCAAGTAAACAATTTTCACTTCCAAAGCTTGCTTTCTGTTTAGGAAAGTGATTGCATCTATGCATATGGTCAGATGTTTTGGTATGTAGCAGTCCCGAACGGGAGCCAGTTGTCATGCCAGCAGCTGAGGCTTTTTTCCTCCCTTCTCTCCTTCCTTCCCCCACCCCCTGTCTGACTTTGAGATGCACAATTAATTAAAGGCAAATCCCTACGTCAGGATAGGCTGAAAGCTCTTTGAAAGTCAGCACTGGATAAATTGGTTCCTTTAAAAATCCCTGCTTATTCCTGGATACTATGATTTGCCATAGTGCTTGCTATTTTGCTTATAAGCCCATTAAAACAAATCTTTCTGTAGGACTAGGTGACAATTCTTAGCATAAAATTAATCTGTGTATTACGGGAGGAAGTGTATGTTTACTGATGAAAAGTATAGTGTGCTGGATTGCACAAAAGGATACATCGCTATAAATTCAATTTCAGTGTAACCTCCCATCTAGGCAATAGTTCTGTCAAAAAAATATCCAGAGTTTTTAGTAACAAAATACTGCTGGTCGTTTAGGAATGCAGTTGACACCCTTTAACTTTTCCTCTTTAGCAGATTTTCACCGGGGACTAGGTGGGAGAAGTCAATGCAGTTTTAAAAACAAAAATAAAAGCTATTTAACCTGACAAAAGCTATCCTAATTTTTGAGTACGCTGCTGGTGACAGGAACTAATTTGAAATTTTGAAGAGCTTTCATCTGTAACAAGGGCACAGATTTAATGTGAATTCTGATTGCCTGGAATGCAGTCAGCCTGAGAGCATGTGAATACTTGAGCACTGTCCAACAGCTACACTTGTTGTTCTGGGAGATCTGTCTCCTCGAACTTACAGTTTTTCCTCTTGCTTTGCTATCTAGACGGCCTAGGCAAAATGCCGCTCTGTGCTGGCTGCGTAGGTAGCTCTCGCCATGGCTCTGCAGCCCCTGGTGACCTGCATCCCCGCAGCTGTCGGCCGTGGGCGCCACGCGCTGCTTTGCTCCCTTCCTGCTCCGTGCCAGTGGCAGTGGCTCCCGCGATGGCCTTCGCTGCGGTGGCCATGTGCACCGAGTCTGTCCTGGCGTTCGCCCCTCCACTGAGGGCCGGGATGTTGTCTAAGTCACTGTCTGGAAATAGCTTTTTCCTGAGTTAATTCTGCAGATGTGTAAGCGGAGCAGAGGAGTGGAGCTTGCTAATAGGAACTGAGGAGCAGAGGATTCCTGTGTGGTTAAGTCAGAAGTGATAAAAGGCCTCTTGTAGGAACTTAGTGCTTCTGCTAAAGGCTTCTCTGGTTTGATACAACTGGGTAGACTGGAGTGTCTCTTGTTGTAGACTTTTTACCTACATTTGATTAAACTCTTCTGAAAACTGGAAAAAACCCCAAGGTGTTGAGGAAGAGAATCGTTATCTGTATTTCCAGTCCATCCCAAACAACCGATGTGCTCTTTCACCTAGTTTAGAAAGGCAAGCTTTTTTCTTTTTTCATTCTAATCCTCTATTCCTTCTTGTAAGCGGGTGCATATGACAATTTTTGAAATATCTGGAAGACTTTTGCTTTGCAAATGCATGGGCAATGGCTGCGAAGGCCTGACGTTAATTGGAAGGATGCTGTAAGACCTGTCAGTGAGCTTAAATGCACACTAGTAGAGCTAGCTGATCAGATAAATCGGAAGCTCATTTACTGAATTAATGTGCTAAAAATTCAGGTGACTTACCTTTTGTTCTGCTTTATTTAACAATCTGCCTGTTTACATAAGTCATCTTTTATTATTAATTGGCGTCACACCTCTAATGTTATGGAAGTATCTGAAAAATATGTGGGGGAAAACACATAATAGGAAAAAACTGAGGTAAGCATTAATATATCTTTATTATGACTTATCTTTTTTTGGCCCAAAAGTTAATTACATCCAAGCAATCATTTTAAACACTGAGAAAATCAAATGTTGTGGAGCCCTATGACTTCTGAGAAATGAGATACTTTGTTATATGTGTGCCAAGTTGAACTAACTGGTTACTGACAATCGGTGGTAATGCAAATACTGTGCAGGAACTAGGCAGGAGTGGTGCAGCTGACTACAATGTTTAATTTATACTGAAAGAACACTTGACCATCGAGGCATTTAAAATTGGATAAACAGTTACAGTGTGTGAGATAAATTTACAATTTTTAATATACTAGATAGATCAAGTTCACATGTGTTCCAATTATGTTCTTATTTTTAATATTAATCGTGTGTTAAAAGCAAGACATTTGGTAAAGACTTTTATTGGCATTGGCTCTTTTGGATTTGTTTCCTTTTGCTTAAGTTTAACTTTCCCTGTTTCATGCTAGTGGCTTGTCTTTCTGTGTGCTGAGCATAGAGGCAGCACTAACTCTTCTCAGGTCAGCTTCTAGTTTACCCTTCTCAGGAGCAGCTGGTGAGTCTCTTTTAATTTTTAGATTCAGCTTTGATATTTTGACCAGTCTTAAGTTCATGGAGCATCAATCCATGTATGGTGTTTAGTGATGAGCTTGAGCGTGCATTTGTGGAGAGTATAAGTGCAAGTAGCATTGTCACCAGGGTTTCATGTGCTTGGTGGCTGGTCATCTTTGTCAGTTTGGTTTTGGGCATAACATAATGGTGGATAAAACACTTGTGTTGAGAATAAATTAGTGAAATTGTTCACAGATATTGTTCCTGGTGCCTTCTGGAAAGCAGGAGTTGTAGTGATGTTGTATGGAGGATCTCACAGTAAACTGTTGGTGACTTGCACTGCAGTAGCCTCAGTGAAGTACTGCTTTTCCCTCTCATTTCTGTGGAATACATTGCACTGCTTTGGGCATCTGAGAAGTTGTCTTGGAAAACCTCTCACTTGAATCCTTGCCAAGTTGGCCTTAGTGACCACACTGTGTGACACGTGATGTTTCATGACACTTTTGCTGCCCACCAGCTTTATCAGTCAAAAAACAGGGCAGAATTGATAGTTGAAATGAATTGTTTAATATCCTGACTAAGGAAGAAATCCTGGAATGCTTTTATTATGAGAGACTCTGGTATGACTAGTGACAACTGGCTGTACTGCTGCTGTTGTGGATGCAAAATGAGACAACCTAAATCAATGGAGAAACTGAGTAAACTGAAACCTTGCAGACTGACTACAGTTAGTGTCTTGGGGATAAAATATCAAGTCCACTATATTCTGTGTCTGGACTTAGTGTAGCTATATTATAGAAGCTTGATAGTTCAGTTTTGCTTCCTATAGGGCAGAGGGATGAGGACAATATAAAATGTGTAACTGTAAGCTCTTTGTTCTTGCAAGATATGTGAGAGCTGTCATGCAGTTCTGGTTGAATCCACATGCAGGAATGAACAGAGATGACTTCACATGATGCTACTTGGGAATGGGGGACAGGGACTAGAAATGGAGCAAATGCCTTGGTAGTCTGATGGGATAAGGAAACTGACAATAAATTGATTAGTGTTGGTTAGAAATTTTAGAAGCAGTGTAGCGCTTAGCTTTACTGGCAGTTTTTTTCAGTGATCAAACTACATTATTTGTCATGTACTCTGTCAACTTGCAGGTATTAGTTTCTAGTGATGTAGATGGTAAGTGTAAGTGACTTTGGCAAGAGTGAGGAAGCATTTAGAAGTGAAGAAGAGTTTGGCACATTCTTCTGAGGAGAAGATAGTAAAATGCTGGACTGACTTTTATGGATGGAGGACTAGGAGAAGTAATGATGTTTGCAGTAAGGGAGAACTCTGTAGATCCTGGAAGAGGTGTGTTTAGTGAGGATACTGTCTAAAGGCTGCTCTATCTGATCTCCTGGCAGTGGGTATTGGCAAAGGCTTGGAAGATGATGGATTCTTTCCTACAAAATGAAACGGAGCCTTCAAAATGGACATCAAACAGGCAAGCTTAACTGTCATGTAGCATTTGAAACCATAAAAAGTGCTTAGGGTTATGAATTGGGTTTTCTGTATGTTTTCTTCCATTTGATTTATGAAACTGAAATTGGGATGTAAGGTATCTGGCACTGAGGAAATACTCTTTCTTAGGAAGTGCCAACTTTCTGTTCAGTCTGCAGGGCACTTGACAGGTGTTGCTTCCAGTTTAGCACAAGTGGAAACTGCTTCTCTTGGGTCACAGAGGCTCTGTAGTCACAACAGTAACAGAGCCATTGGCTCAGTTTTGTGTAACTGCTTGAAACAAACTTATTCATAGGGTTGCATGTATATTGATAGGATTCCATATAGAATAAAACTAAATTTGTTTTAGTAAAAAGTATAGCTAAACTGTGTCTTATTTCCAGTTAAGCAATAAGTGGCTTAGGTTTAAGGAATTCTTTGACAGTTCTTTTGGTTTTAGGTTTATATATATTCCACAAGTTTGAAAGGAAAGACTTATATTTGCACAGGAGAAAGAGGGACAGGGAAGGGTGCTGATGTAGCCAGAAAACTGAGCACTGTCAATACAGAGCAGTCTTGCAAGGAGCAAGATAAGATCCAAGTTGCTACTTCCTGATTACTCTCACATGTGAAATGATAGCTAGTAAAATGTTAGTCTGGATAAATGGAGGGAGATGTGAATCATGGGCGAGTGCTTTAGTGAATCCCTGCTTTTAATGAGGTCTGACTTCCTGTCCCTTCTTGAATAACAAACAGAAGTTAAGAGGTAGGGACAACTGTTGAGAAACATCTATTGAAAGGAGGAAGCAGAGGAGAGTGACTGCAATGAGACATTAAGCTGTGATTTTTAGGAAGTAGAGAACCACAAAAGCCTGTAAAAGTCAAAATTTCTTAGAACTCTTCAGTCTATAGAAGCACTAAAAGGTAGAAGGATCCAAATCCTTAAATGTCACATCCAGAAGGATGTTTGCTGGAGATGTCAGTGTGGGCAGCCGCAGCAGGTGCCCTTGCACTGGGACCAGATGTTCAATGCTAGAACCTCGTTCCAGAGCGGGCTCTGTGTCCTTGACTGCTGGGCAGTGAGAAGGCAGAGTGTGTTGTGAGGAAGCTGGGTGACACAAGCCCCTCTGATGGAGGGGGTACCTGGAGGATGGTGGGGGTGAGTGATGGATGCAGGCTACAACAGCAGTGCAAAAAGGCTGTACTAACAACACGTGTAGTTTAATGGCAGAAAGTGCCTGTGTAAGTACAGTGCGAGGGTATCTGTAGGGTGGCCTGGAGGTGACATGCCCTGAGCTGGACTTCTGCAACTTAATCTTCAGTGGGTGGCTTGGGTACCAGTAGCACAAGTCAGCAGGAGGCTGTTGAGCACAGGCTGGAGACATCTTTGCTGTGTCCCCTGCAGAGGTTGCTGCCATCCCGTGCTGCTAGCAGTACCTGAGCAGCTCCCCTCAGGCAGGAGCACTGCCAGATTTGGGGTCAGTCTGCTTTCCTAGTGAACCAAATACATTTTGAGCAAGTGGCTGTCATGGAGCTCTTCAACAGGCTGCTCACTGTGCGAGTGGCAGCAGTGGCTGTGTGTCTGTGTCCAGCAGTGTGGTGGTCGTGGCTGACTCGCCCTGATGTAGTCTTGCTGGGGCAGCACGGCAGGTCTGCGGAGGTGCCTTCTGAGGAAGGGTCCTCTGCCAGCTGAGGTAGTACGAGAGCTGCTGGGAGCCTCCTGCACTGGCCTGCAAAGAGGATGGGCTGATCAAAGGCTGAGGCAAGTGGTCTAAGCATTCTGTAAATACAGATTTAAAGCTCAAATATAAGCCTGATGTGTGTCTCCTTTCTGAGTTGGGTAACCCATGTTGCTTTACAAAGATTATAAATGACAAAGGCTGTAAACCTTTACTCTGAGCCAAGCTGCAAGTGTATTTCCAGTTACAGTTTAGCAATGTTACTGCTCTTGTGGTGACATTGCGTTGCATGCAATGCATTGCTGTGTTTATAAGCATGTATTCTGAAAAGGTTTAATGATTCTCACTTTCCAGCCTCACTTACTGCACTTCATGCTAAGGTTTCATGTTTTCTGTAGGCTCCTACCAAAGGGATATTACCCTTCTCCAGCTCTCATGGTGTTGCCAGGGTTTGCATAGCTGCATGGAGGGCCAGAGAGAACTGGCTGGTTGAGGGCTCAGGTTTCACTAGGTGAATTTTACTGTGTAAATGCTACTGTTCATTCAAGGGAGAGGAAATGGGAAGGGAGAGGGAGTGCAGGAAAGTGTGAGAGAGTGTGAGATCATGAAGCCCTGGCTGCTGCCTGGGAAGGAGATGGCTGTCATGATTGGGAATTTGCTCCTGGCAAAAGGTGACCTGACTGTTCCAGAGACTGGAATGGATGTGATGTGTGTTGGGCTTATAAGAGTAGGGATAAGGGAGATCCATCTTCCATACCTTGTTATGTCCGTTTTCCGAATATGGAAGTAAGGAGACAAAGACCACCCATTTGATTCGCAAATTTAATAGTTTCAAAAATTTAAATTCAATAGTTTCAAGAAAATTAAGATAATTGACAAATTTAATAGCAACAAGATAATAAGACAAAGTTACCAGCTAGCTGGG
>JAWLRI010000673.1:9891746-9909722 GCA_034781795.1 Crypturellus tataupa
CTTTCATTATTAATTGGTGTCAGACCTCTAATACGTTATGGAGGTGTCTGGAAAATATGTGGAGGAAAACACACAATAGGAAAAAAAAACCTCACAGAAGTAGGCATTAATATATCTTTATTGTGACTTTCTCCTTTTTGGGCCAAAAGTTAATTACATCCAAGCAATCATTTTAAAGACTGAGAAAATCAAGTGTTACAGAGCCGTATGACTTCTAAGAAATGAGACACTTGGTTGTATGCGTGCCAAACTGAACTGCTAACTGGTTACTGACAGCTGGTGGTAATGCAAATACTGCCCAGGAACTGGGCAGGAGTGGTGCAGCTGACTACAATGTTTAATTTATACTGACTTATGATAGAAAGAACACTTAACCATCGAGGCACTTAAAATTGGATAAACAGTTAGTGAGATGAATTTACAATTTTTAATATACTAGATAGATCAAGTTCCCATGTGCTGCAATTATGTTCTTTTAATATTAAACATGTGTTAAAAGCAAAACGTTTGGTGAAGGCTTTTATTGGCATTGGCTCTTTTGGATTTCTTTCCTTTTGCTTAAGTTCCCCGTTTCATGCTAGTGGCTTGTCTTTCTGCGTGCTGAGCATAAAGGCAGCACTAACTCTGCTTCAGATCAGCTTCTAGTTTACCCTTGTCAGGAGCAGCTGGTGAGTCTTTTAGACTTTTAATTTTTAGATTCAGCTTTGATATTTTGACCAGTCTAAAGTCAATGGAGTTCATGGATCAGGTGATTTGATAATTAGTGATGAGCTTGGGAGTGCCTTTGTAGAGAGTATAAGTGCAAGTAGTGTTGTCACCAGGGTTTCACATGCTTGTGACTGGCCATCTTTGTCACTTTGGTTCTGGGTATAGCATAATGATGGATAAAACACTTGTGTTGAGAATAAATTAGTGAAAGTGTTCACAGATACTCTTCCTGGTGTCTTCTGGAAAACAGGAGTTGTAGTGAGGTTGCATGGAGGATCTCATAGTAAGCTGTGTACTGCAGCTGCACTGCAGTAGCCTCAATGAAGTGCTGCTTTTCCCCCTCCTTTTCGTGGAATACATGGTGCTGCTTTGAGTGCCTGAGAAGTCATCTCGGAAAACCTCTCACTTGAGTCCTTGCCAAGTTGGCCTTGGTGACCGCACTGTGTGACACGTGATGCTTCACGACACTTCTCTTGCCCACCGGCTTTAGCAGTCAAAGTACAGGGCAGAATTGGTAGTGGAAATGAATTGTTTAATATCCTGACTAAGGAAGGAATCCTGGAATGCTTTTATTATGAGATGCTTGTATGACCAGTGACAACTGGCTATGCTGCTGCTGTTGTGGATGCAAAATGAGACTCAGTTCCTCCATTGATTTAGGTTGTAACCCAAAACCTTGCAGGCTGACTACAATTAGTGTCTTGGGGATTAAAATATCAAGTCCACTATATTCTGTATCTGTGTCCGGATTTAGTGTAGCTACCATTACATAGAAGCTTGATGCTTCAGTTTTGCTTTCTGTAGTGCAGAGGGATGGGGACAATATGAAATATGTAACTGGTTTTAACTCCTTGTTCTGCAAGATGTGAGAGCTGCCATTCAGTTCTCCTGGTTGAATCCAAATGCAGGAATGAAGAGAGATGACTTCACATGATGGTGCTACTTGGAAATGGGGGAATGGGACAAGAAATGGCACTAGATGTAGCAGATGCTTTGGTAGTCTGATGGGATAAGGAAACTGACAATAAATCGATTAGTGCTAGTTAGGATTTTAGAAGCAATGTAGTGCTTAGCCTTCAGTGATCAAATTTCAAATTTTTTATCGTGTACCCTGGCAATAAGTTACAGGCATTAATTTCTAGTGATGTAGATGGTAAGTGTAAGTGACTGTTTGGCAGGAATGAGGAAGCATTTAGGTGTGAAGCAGAGTTTGGCATATGCTTCTGTAGAGAAGAAAGATAGTGAAATGCTGGGCTGACCTTTATGGATGGGGAGGGCTAGGAGAAATGGGGAAGTAATGATGTCTGCAGTAAGGGAGAGCTCAAAGAGCGCCTAGACCCTGGAAGAGGTGTACTTAGTGAGGGTACTGTCCCAAGGCTGCTCTATCTTATCTCTTGGCAGTGAGTATTGGCAAAGGCTTGGAAGCTTATGGATTCTTTCCTACAAAATGAAATAGAGCCTTCAAAATGGACAGCAAACAGGCAAGCTTAACTTGAAGCCATAAAAGGTGCTTAGAATTATGAATTGTGTTTTCTGTATGTTTTTCTGTTTGATTTATGAAACTGAAATTGGGATGTAAGATATCTGATACTGAGGAAATATTCTTTCTTAGGAAATGCCAACTTTCCGTTCCGTCTACAGGGCACTTGTCAGGCACTGCTTCTCATTTAGCACAAGTGGAAACTTCTTCTCTTGGGTCACAGAGGCTCTGTAGTCACGGCAGTAACATAGATCCATTAGTTTAGTTTTGTGTAATTGTTTGAAACAAGATTTATTCATAGGATTATGTGTATATTGACATGATCCTATATAGAATAAGACTAATTTTTTTTTTTAGTATGAAGTATAGCTAAACTGTGTCTTAGTTCCAGTTGAGCAATAAGTGGCTTAGGTTTAAGGCATTCTTGACAGTTCTTTCTGTTTTAGGATTATATATATTCCACAAGTTTGAAAGGAAAGGCTTATATTTGCCCAGGATAGAGGGACAGGGAAGGGTGCTGAAATGTAGTCAGAAAACTGAGCACTACCAATACAGAGCAACCCCGCAAGGAGCAAGATGGCAGTAAGATCCAAGTTGCTACTTCCTGATTACTCATACATGTGAAACGATAGCTAGTGAAATGTTAGCCTGGATAAATGGAGGGAGATGTGAATCATGGGCGAGTGCTTTAGTGAATCCCTGCCATTAATGAGGTCTCACTTCCTCTCCCTTCTTGAATAACAGACGGAAGTTAAGAGGTAGGGACAACTGTTGAGAAACATCTATTGAAAGGAGGAAGCAGAGGAGGGTGACTGTGCAGTGAGACATTAAGCTGTGATTTTTAGGAAGTACAGAGAGAACCACAAAAACCAGTAAAAGTCAAAAGTTCTCAGAACTCTTCTCATCAGTCTCTAGAAGCACTAAAAGGTAGAAGGATCCAAATCTGGAAACGTCACATCCAGAAGGATGTTTGCTGGGGACTTCTGAGGGCAGCTGCAGCTGGTGCCCTTGCTCTGGGGCTGGGTGGTGATCAGCGGTGGAACCTCGTCCCCGACAGGGCTCTGCGTCCTTGGCTGCAGAGCAGTGAGAAGGCAGAGTGCGTTGAGGGAGCTGGTGTGACATGAGCCCCCTGGCAGGGGTATCTGGAGGATGGTGGGGGTGAGTGACGGGTGCAGGCCACGGCAGCAGTGCAGAAAGGCTGTGCAACAACACGTGTAGTTTAATGTTCCTGTACACAGGAAGTCCCTGGGTAAGTACAGTGTGGGCGTATCTGCGGTGTGGCCTGGAGGTGACATGCTCTAAGCTGGACTTCTGCGACTTAATCTTCAGTGGGTGGCGTGGGTAGCACCAGTCAGCAGGAGGCTGTTGAGCGCAGGCTGGAGGCATGGCCTGAGCAGCTCCCTTCGCAGGCAGGAGCGCTGCCCGGCCTGGGGCCGGGCTGCTTTCCTAGGGAACCAGACACGGTTTGAGCAGGCGGCTGCCGTGGAGCCTGTCGTGTGGCGGCTCCCCGTGTGCGCGGCGGCGGCGGCCGTGCGCGTGGCTCACCGGCGCGGGCACGCTGGGGCAGGTCTGCGGCCTCCGAGGGAGCACGAGAGCTGCTGGGAGCCTCTCCGCTGGCTTGCGAAGATGGACTGATCAAGACTGAGAGCAGTGGTCTAAGCGTTCTGTAAATATAGGTGTAAAGCTAAAATATAAGCCTGATGTCTCATCTTTCTGAGTCGGGTAACCCTAGGTTGCTTTACAAAGATTATAAATGACAAAGGCCGTAAACCTTTACTGCGAGCCAGGGTACAAGTGTATTTCCAGTTACAGTTTAGCAACGTTACCGCTTTTCCCCTCCCTGTTCTGGGGAGCGGGCGCGTTCCTCCGTGCAGAGGCTGCTGCTGTGGGGAGATGGCGGAGCCGCGGCGCTGCGTGCTGCTGCCGCCGCTTCCTCGTGCTCCCGCGAGCCCCGCGCTCGCTCCTCTCCGGGAGCCGCCTCCTGCCGGCGTGCGCCCTCCCGTCACTAGGTGAACTCTGCTGAGGACGGGCTCCGAAACAGGCCCATCCAAATAAACGCGTCCCATTGTGAAATACTCCAGTCATGAATATGGTAAATGAAATAACTGACTCATGTACTGTGCTCTGACTCACTGCTCTGTGCCTCATTGTGTAACCCTTGGAACAGAGAATGCATTGCTGTATTTGTAAGCGTGTATTCTGAAAGGGCTTCATGATTCCCATTTTCCGGCCTCACTGCGTGCACTTCATGCTAAGGCTTCATGTTTTCTGCAGGCTGGCTTCAAGGCAGGCTCCTACCGAAGGGAGGTTGCCCTTCTCCAGCTCTCACAGTGTCGCCAGGGTTCACATAGCTGCATGGAGAGCCAGGGAGAACTGGCTGGTTGAGGGCTCAGGTTTCCCTAGGTGAGTTTTACCTTGTAGATTGGCCATGTAAATGCTACTGTTCATTCAAGGGAGAGGAAATGGGAAGAGGGGGGCAGGAAAGTGTGAGAGGATCCCTGGCTGCTGCCTGGGAAGGAGATGGCTGTCATGCTTGGGAATTTGCTCCTGGCAAAAGGTGACCTGATTGTTCCAGAGACTGGAATGGATGTGATGTGTGTTAGGCTTGTAGCAGTGGGGGCAAGGGAGATCCATCTTCCACACCTATTCATTCATAGTATTTTTTTCCCTGTTCAACTTTTACTTGAGAGGTGAATGTGTGATTGTGTGTTTCCATCTTCCCTGCTATTTTCCCTTTCTTACCACAGTGAGTAAAAAAAGCCACACAAATGTTTACCTGAAGAGTACAAGAAAATAAAGAGAATACTGATTTGCTCACTTAGTCGCTTATTTCTGCATCTGCTTTTGCAACAACTACTGCCTTTTCCCTCCTTTCCCTGCCTCCAAGTTCAAATGTTGCCTATGCTGATGCAACAGAACTGAGTTTGGGCATACCTGCATATGAGAGACTTTCAAAGCAGTTTTGCTCGCCTGTTATTCCCGAGTTGTTTAAATGATGATTAGATTGCACATTTTGTATTTTTCATTCATAGCTATTGACTTAAGTTGCTAAAATGTTAACAACATTTTGTTCTGTTAGCCCTGCCAAGCCCACATAGCTCAGAGGCAGCTGGATTCCCCTCTTGACTCCTG
Organism: Crypturellus tataupa; assembly: GCA_034781795.1. NCBI lineage: Eukaryota > Metazoa > Chordata > Aves > Tinamiformes > Tinamidae > Crypturellus > Crypturellus tataupa. The sequence continues at coordinate 9,897,067 of JAWLRI010000673.1, forward strand.
AGGGCAGGCACCCCTGTAGCCTCACCGAAACCTATAGGGGTAGCAGGGATTTTAACTACTGTGCAGAATCCTTATTCTAGGTAGGAATGCCAGTAATGGAAGGAAATGATAGTGCGACTTAGATCTTGAGCTGAGCTTGTAGGGCTAGGATTGGGGGCAGTGCTGGATATGTATCTCACTGAGAATCTAAAATAGATTACTTTGGGGGTAGAAGTTGTTTTCTTTTTGACTTCCCTTGTAAACTAGCAGTTGAGCAGAATGTTGCTGCTTCTGTGCTAGGATAGAGGGCTACTCCTAGAAGGGAGTCCTGTTTACTGACATGTCCTATCTTCAGGACTGAAGCAGATGCGTGGTCTATTCCAGATGGATGTGATGCAGAACTGAGCATCGCTGTGGCTGATGGGGGGGGGGGGGCAAGAAGAGCACTGAAAGCCCTATTGTACCGGGAAAGGAAGAGTGGAGCAGGAATGGCTACCCTTCCCTGTGAAGGGAAGAGGTGAGGTGGAGCTGTACATGTCTGTGTGGGTGGGATGGGATGCTCTGGCTTTGCCAACTGCCTGGGCTGGGGAAGACGAAAGGTGATGACTGGCTCTTCCTGCTCCAATGGGAACAGACTGATCCAGGTTACTTCTCTCCTAGAGCCCTCCAATGTCCCCTAGGCAGAGCTAGGGTCTTAAGGGGTCTTAAGGATGCTTGTGTGAGAACCTGGCCCTTGAGCTGTGCACACCTTGGAGCACTCTGCCTTTCCTGGTTGCCTGCTGATGGAAAGCAGCCTGCGTGACCTCCAATCCCGACTGAAGTGTCTAGTTTCTTTCCTAGCCTTTGCAGATGGTGTTTATTGTCATTAATGTATGTGTTTATCTAAGCTTCTAAACCAAATATATTCTCATTGGGGAATGCGGAGTTTATTCAGTCTTATCTTTCCTGCTCTGCTGCTGCTTACTGAATTAGATTCTCTAGCAAATCATTTTAGGCTGATCACAGGTGTTTAATGTCTCACTTGTGAGACCACCATGATTTCTGCAAGCCAGATTCCCTAAAGGGATGTTAGCTTGAACCTTCCTCCACATAGTCGTGTACACTGAGTCGGTGTCCCAATTAGGCTGGTTTCCCAACTGTCTTCCTTCAAACCCATCCTCTTCTACCCCCACTTCTTTGTTGCTGTTTTGAAGACAAATACAATGGGGGGAAACTGTTCAGAACAGTGTGCTGAACTATGTGCAGAGCATCACTGCTCACATAAAGCTAGCGCAGGAGAAGGAGCAATCCTGTGAGCAGTGCAAGAACTTCTCTTAGCACATGATCAAGTGAAACAAGAATGTCCCATTTTGAAGTCTGGTTAAGATGTAACCAATATCAGAAGTGCTATCCTGGGAGGCGCAGATGGCTTGCAAGGCTTGGCTGGGGGAGGAGGGGAAGAATGATGTTTGTAGGATTCATTTCTCTTGGTGAAAGTCTTAAATTTTCATTTGCTGATGAATTTGAATTTCTATTATTTACCCAAATAAAAGATCATGACAAAAGTTAGAGTAGTTTAAGGAAAGTATTTTAAGTTGTGTTTTATACATAACTAGGAATACTTCATTCTTCATTTTCAGTACTTTTTTCCTCAGTAAAAAAAAATGTTGTTGGAAAAAAACCCATTCAAATGGATTAAAAACCTGGAATTCTGTGAGCTATAAATGAACAAGCCTCCCCAAATTTCCAAAGCTTAAAACTCAGTGGGTTTGACTCTTTGTTCACAATGGATGTTCTCATCAAAGCTTTGGACGAGTGAAAAATGGTTGTTCACCAAAAAAAAAACCCAAACCAGAAAACGTAGTTCTTTGTGTACAGGTTTACTCAGATGTTTAGAATTTCAAACAGCTGGATCAGGGAGTTTGGCTTGCCTGTGGTGTGTTTCCCCAAGCGTTCCTGTGTTACCACCCGCGTGCCAGCTGGAGGTGGGAACCCTGCTGTGGTGCAGGCTCCAGAGCTGCTCTGTGTCAGTGGCTCACTGCAGCTTCCTCCCCTTGGAGCTTTATCACAGTATCACAGAACAGTTAAGGTTGGAAGGGACCTCAGCTAGTCCAACCCCCCTGCTCCAGCACGTGCCACAGGGTGGCATTCAGGCGGGTTTGAAAGATCTCCCGAGAAGGAGACTCCACAAGGAGCCTCTCTGGACAGCCAGGGCTCTGACACCCTCACAGTCAAGAAGTTCTTCCTCACATGGAGGTGGAACTTTCTATATTTCAACTTACACCTGTTACCCCTCGTCCTGTCACTGGCCACCATGGAGAAGAGCTTGGCCCCATCCCTCCTGGAAGGCAGCTGACCCCCTTCCACCAAGGGGTGAAGCGCCATGGATTAGGTTCCAGTCTGTGCTGGGAGACCGTCCGCAGGGCAGTTTTGCCAGAGCGGTGAACCTATCCCCAGCTGCACCCCTGCATAGTTTTTGTTCCTGCCGTCAAGAGGAAGTTGTGCAATCTTGTTTGGCCTAGTAGACAAGTCTAAGACAAGTCTAAAATCTTTCTGATTTTAAGATTTGAAGATACGCAAAAGAGGTTGTACTGGCTTTGCTGACAGATACTACTGATGTTTTTTCTTGTAGTTCTATCCACTTTGGTGCTATTGGAGTTCAGACCAGATGGTTGCTGTCATTCATGTTGTGCAGGTGGCAGGTCTGGTACATCCAGCAGTCTCTTTAAATGTGTCCATCTTTAAAGACAATTGTGCACAAACTAGGGTCTGGGGCTCATGAAATTTCTTTTACCACAGAATTTCTATTAAGTACATCTCAGAAGACTGTAAAAGTGTGTAAAATTATTTGAAAGGCTTCCACCATATTGAATTTGTTATGGATCCAGGATATCAATCCTGTTTCTTTTTTTAGCTCAATACTTAAAATTGACTAGCCTGGAACATTGAGATGCTCTTTAGGAGGTAGGGTCTTCCCAAGAGCAATACTGAACCAGATAATAAAGCAAGTTAGGGTGTGTTTTGTGTAAACTCATGGAAACCTTGGCTGTTGGGATGCTTCAGAACATTTTTCACTCAAATGAAGTATATGAAAATGCATTTAGATGGGGATGACTAGTCTTGATTTAAGACAGTTGTAAATGATTAGTAGATTAAGACATTAAAAGCAGCGTGCCAATTCTGGAAATAATAGTTTTCTCAGAAGAAAGGAGATCTATTTTAAATGATGACTTATGGTGAATGTACAGGTCCACACTGTACTTATCACTAGCTTCGGATTCTTAAGCGTCATGAGCTTCATGGTGCTTTCAGTTTATTTCCTTCTCTCTTTTCCTTCACCATATAGAAATGACAAGAGGAAGAAGCAAAGCTGAACAACCCCATGCTGTTTTTATCATGATGACGCTGCTAAGCACAGATGGTTCAGATCTAGACCTCCTGATTTGTAAGCAGAATGTGACATTGACCTCATTAGATGCAATAAAGTTGTGAATGTTTTGAGGTCTTTTAACTCTTAATTACTAAAACTTGAAATACATTCCTGATGATTGCAAACTTTATATGTTGTGCTCTGGTTATTCTGAATGCAGTTTGGCACATCTTGACAAGCCCTGCTGCAAGCTGATGCATGCAGACAGAATGAACGGAACTCAAATGACAAATCTGAGTTCTCTCAATTGGCAGTTGAAATAGCTGGACTTCCCTCAGCCTGGTCATTTAGGAAAGAATGTTTCCTCAGAAAATGGAATAAAGTATGCGTGTGCTATGTCTTGGTCATCATTTGAAGCTTGATGTTATGCCTAAAAAAATCTCAAAGCAGAAACTGTAGCATAATTGACAGGTTATTTCAGAAAAATATAGCAAGCAAAGGAATCTGTGGCTTTTAACTGTTCATGGAAAGTTGTGTAATTCTTGTGTATGCCTGTAAAAGCAGGAGGGGCTTTTTCAGCTGTCATGGAATTCAGGGTTGATGTACATCTGCCTGTGTTTAGATTTGTATCAGCCCACCTAGCACTTTACATAAAACAAGAGTGTGACTGTAGGAAAGACTTCTTTAACCCTATGGGCTGATGACAATTCTAATGCTTCCCTTGCTAATGCTTTTACATTTCATGTTAGCACTTAGCTTAGTGGAATATCCTATTCCCCTTAACTTAGGGGAATATCCTATTTTTGGTACTCTGATGTTAATTAAGTTTATCATGCTATTTGAACGGAGTAATTTTTAAGGCTCTCAAACAGATGTAGGAATGAAGGGGAGGGGAAAAGATCTTTGAGAATATATTGAAATGCTCATACGTTTGGGAGACTTCCGTTATACATATGGTAACTACTTGCTAGCTTTCATGTTTCAGGCAGCAGTAATAGGTTTTCCATGCCCCCACAGCTGTTTATTATGTGAACAGCTGAGAAAAGCTCTGAGGGTTTCCAGGGGTAAGGTGAGCTGGCCTCTGGGCTGAACAAAGACCTTTGGGGAAGCGAGGAAGGCTTTTTCTCCTCAAGAAGCACAAGTGTAGAGGCAGCTGGCAGCATAAGTGTGAATCAGAAACATAGCTGGAAACTTAAGTCCCCCAAATAGGGTGTTCCTGCAATGCAGTGATTTATTTTTACATTACTGTCTTTGAAGGATGTTAATATTTAGCAAATAAAGTTGCGTAGCACTGCTTTTTTATTGCAAAAAAAAAAATGCTGTAATGCACAAAATGATTCTGTTGAAATAAAGGAAAGGAACTGGCAGCACAAATGGTGTGATTTGTCTTGTGGTGGGGAATGGGGCAGGGAGGGGGGTCACCAGGCTGGAACTAGATTAAATAAATAAACCCTGTAGGTCTCAGAGCTGTTGGGTTTTCCTGAATTTGGCAGTGTGTGGGAGTGTTTTCGAAATACTCATTCAAAAAAAAGCAACCCCTGATGTTTGTAAACCACTATCTTGATGTACTTGCTTTTGTAATGCTCCTTCCCGCAGCCACAGTACCTCTCACTTTGCATATGTATCATTACTTAGATAACCTTGGAGGAATGCTGCTCAGCTCCCCCTATTTTTTCTACATATCTAAATCATTCCCACTAACCCTTGATCTGCTGCGTGACTGGTTTAACTCTGAAGCTGTTTGTTTACTCTGCCATTTAACCATGCAGCGTGGCAGCCCTGCTCGGAGCAGTTGCTCGAGGAGAAATGCGTGTGCTGCTTTGAAGCCGCGTGGGATGGTGCTGGGGGAGGCCGTGCGGGCAGAAATCCCGTCCAGTTCTCTAGGCACGGGCAGAGCTCGAACACAGCTGAGCAGCACAGCTGCGCAGACTCCGTGACGTACGGACAGCAAGTGCACAAAGGGAGCCAGGCAGCGTTGTATAATCCAGTTTGCTCATTCCCTCAGCACAAATTGCTTTGTCGTGATGATAAAAAGAAATTATAACCTTCATGATTATCAAGCAGATATTTTTGTATTACTATTTATAAATTATGTCACCAACTCTTACCACCTGAAAACCAAAACTATAGGCTACTTGTGCAATTTAAAGAGTATTTCTAACATGATTTACCACCTGTTTTTAAAATGTGAACTATTGAAGATCTAGAGTTTGCCTGGAAAAGAACTATTAATCTAGCTGAGTTATGATCTGAAAGTGAAATCTGAGTTAAATATTTTGCTGGGAACTTAACAGATACTGAATAGGAATATGAAAATATTTAACCAAGTAGAATCAGTCATTATAGTATTACTTGTTCAAGTCAGTTTAGTCTTATTCTGTCCCATATCACTCAATCTTCCCAAGTATGGCAGAGGTCTAAATTCCACGTTTTGTGAGCAGTAGGCATTGAGCCTGGTTACAGCAGACTTGAGCGCTCAGACTGCTTTTACGGGGGATAAGATGCAGTGTGTTCATCGAACAATAGAAAGCAATTTAAAATTGGTTACAGCCACCTTTTTCCTCTAGCTCTTTATGGTGCTTTTAGATTACTCTGCTTTACAATTATTCAACTATATTGTCCATGAAGAGCAAGAGATTGTCACATTTTAGGATTCTTTTCTTAAAGGGCATAGTGCATATTTGAAAAGCTGCCGAGTTAGAACAGTTCACTGACTTATTATGTATAGGACTATCAAAACACAGCGTGCTCCACAATGAAAGATACAGTGAATTATACCCTTCAAAATGCCCTTCTGTATGGCAGATAAGAGTTGAGCTGACTCTGACAGAGCCAGATCGTGGATAGCAGTCATTTTTACCCTCACCAGGCTAAGACCTCACCAAGATTTCTGTTGTAGAGGCAACACACTCTTCCTATCTTGCAAACTCTGTTACCCATTGAAAGCACTGTCTAGGTTGCAGAGAGCAACATTACCTGAGCTCAGAAAGTCATGATCCCCTTAGGGATCCCTTCAGCTGGATGGTGGTATCACCAGGCTTCCTCCTCTGGAGTTCTCTAATTTTTCGGTGTTCATGTGTTTCAAATGGACAGTGAGGTGAAGTCTGTTGTCAGTGACCCTCATCACAGTATTTTCTTACGTCATCCGAAAGCTTTTGTAGTTTGTATTACTTGAGTAGAACAAATGTCTGTTGACAGGAAAGAACCGATGCATTGTGCCTTGTGTGTCTGAAGTTTTACCTTCCTCAAGGCCTACTTTCAGTTCTTGAAATAAGACATCCTGTGAAGAAATGCATAGCTTAAGGTTAGTGAAAATTGAGCTTTTTCACTGCCAGTTTAGAATGTGATTGCTGTTACAGAGAGATGGGGCTGTGCAGCACCAAGAGTATGTGTGTGTTTGTGCAGTGTGTCATAGCTAGAAATAGCTAGAAATAGTGGGCTTAAGGCAGCTTTGGCTACACCTGCAGCTGAAGAACACGGACTCTGGCAGTGTTGATGGGCCTTAGATTGAATTTACATGATTTGCATGTACTCTGAGGCCTATATTGCCTATATTGCATACAAGACTTATTGAAATTTGATAAAAGCTATTGAAGAACTTTACTTTTCACTAAAAATGGAAACCCTTGTAGTCCTTTGCTAAGAGTATTTTATGCCTAGATGTGTGGACAAGTGTGTAATTCAACAGTAGTTATGTAGCTAATCACTTGGTTCATGTTTGTGTTTGTTGGCAGTAAAATCTCTTAAAAAAAAAAACAGGCCCTCGCTGGTTTCTTTCATGAAATAACTGCTCCATGAAGAATGAGCTTTAACAAGAGATTTTTTAAACAAAAACAACTCTGCCCCTTTTTCTTTTGAACCTTTCAAATCTTTCAGCAGGCATTAACCACATTTGATGTCGTCTTTGCTGGCAGCTGAATTTAAGCTTTAGAAATTTTTGGACAGTTATCAATATAGTTCAGGCCTATTGTCTCCTTAAGAAAAAAAAAAAACAAAAAGTGACTAGCTGAGAGTTGAAACTCTTGAGTTGATTTTTTGGCAGAGTTAATCCTGGGAGAGTTCTGAGAGAATCCTGGGCTAGCGGTTTTGTGTCTGAGATTTTGAACTCTCCGTGAAGATTGAAGAATATTGGCAGATTGGCAGGCATACATGGCAAACCGATGAGGCAATCCATGCAGACTACTTAGGAATCAAGTATTTTATCAGACTCCTTCCTGAGATTTCCTGTTAGTTTAAAGCCAGGGCCTGAAAAATGCCCCCCCTTTTTTTTTTCTTCCCCTTCTGGATCTAATGAATGGTTCAGCTTGCATGAGGCTTGGACTGCAAGGGTTATATCATCTATCTGAAGGAGAATCCTAGCCTGGCTCTGGCTACAAATTTGGCTACAAATAACGAAAGTGTGAGGCAGGACTTTGACAGAAAAAGGAAAAGACAAAAGTTTTATAAGTAGTTATTAAAAGAATACTTAAAAATACCTTGAAATACGTTGCCCTGTAAGCACAGAACTGTTTTTAGTATAGGGGACTATGGAAAAGAACATTATTTTCTTTGCAATGGCAAAAAAACAGGGTTTTCTTTGCAGTACAATTTAATGTCACTGCCCAGAGCCTCGCACAGCAGGTAGCACATGAGAGCTTTTTTATTTTTGGGCACAAGAGATTTCTCCCCAAGTAGCCAGCATTCCATGGGTCTGTGCCTGTGGTAACTACTTTTCTGCTGACCGTGAGTTCAGTAGCAAATTTAGGGTCTTGGATCTCTGTAACGTACCCAGTGATCTGGCACAGTGGAGTTCAGACTACTGGGACTGACAGATTGTCTTGCCCTCAGTAAGAGCATCTGGTAAACTGACCAAATCCCAAGGTAGCTTTGAGGAATATTCTTGATATCTCAAATACATTTGGTTAGCAGAGAACCTTATAAAACATCTTACATTCCTTTATTCCTCTAACATACTTAGATTTTGCCTGAAAAGGAGGATAGCTGTTAGAGCAGGAAGAAAAATCGTGTTTTTAATCTGGGATGCAGATACCATGGAGATTGCTGTAAATAGTGACCATGTTTTGAAGTTTGATTTTTTTTTTTTTTTTCTACTCTGTTCTGCAGTGTGAGTCCCACTCACTGTAGATCTTGGTAGAGTACAGGCTAGTGGAAGTAATTTGCTGTTTTCAGTCTGGAAGTTCAGAGGTGGCTCTGGCTGCAAATAGAATACAAATTATTTCCTTATCTTGGGTGTCTTTTTCAAAGTTATTCTAAGGTTGTTAATGAATGAGATTTTGGACTTGTTTGTGAGATTGGAGTTTCTCTTGTTTATTGTTTTGTTGTTGTTTTTTTTTTCCTAATATAAATGAAGAGTTTAAGCATTAACTTTTTAAAGTTCTGTTTTTCAACTATCAATCAAGAAACAAACCCAAAAAAAGAGTAATCCTTTTTGTTTTTAGCTTCAGAGTTTCAGACTCCCTTTAACCCCAAAGAATGCTGAAATAAAAAAGCTTGTTTTAATTACAAAACAATGAATCCTCATTTACCCTGCCTGTGTAATTAGAACAATTTCATTCATTACTCTAGCTGAGGGAGTAGTTTTAAAGCTTGAATTTACAACACCAGCATTAATACTGGTAATGTGCTCGCCCAACTCCTTTTCTGACCCCCCAAATTATCTCGGGCACAGAAAGCCTGAGTAAGGAGTTAAGGATCATCTCTTCAGAAGTTTTTGTTTGATGACATCTCTTCTGCGCGCTGTTCTTTACTACCTTTTAAGTGATCTAAAACCTCCTGTTTTTTAAAGTCTAAACATGTGACTCTTCTGTTTGCAGTAAAGCTTATAGCTAAAAGCCTAAAGCTTTTCATAAAGTGAATGGAAAACAATATAGCACTGCTAAACTAGATATGCATATAGTTGAGATATACTGTCTTGATGGATAGTGTAGGAGGGACTTCTCTTTTAATGTAATAAGAAAAGATTAGCACATTTTACAATGGGTTTTATTTTCTAAAACTTACATGTAGAGTATGTTATTGTTTTTATTGTCATTATAACAAGCAACTTTAAATTACTCATGGTCACTTTATTTTTGGATTACAATTGCAAAGTATATGTAGCTGTGGTTTAAGAAGTCTGGCATATGAATGGATGACTAGAATGCCGATTGTGTGTGTGTTTGTGTGTGTGTATATATATATATGTATATATAGCCTTGCAGTTGAAGTTTTAGCCTTTGTTTATGCTCAGTGAAGTTGTTTTTTTCCCCATTTGTGAATTTATTTCTTGTCATGTAATTGAAACAACTATAATATCATAGTTTCCGTCTTTTGTCTTGTGATTGTTGGTGTAATCAGTAGTTCAGACTTCATGTAATGAACAACTGTGTCATTGTTCACGTTGACATGTTTCTGGAGTACTGTGCAGTTTACCTCTGCAAAGCAGAGTCACTTTGCACATAACTTTATCAACATCAAAGTATTTGCCATGTGACCACAGTTTCTTACATGCCAGAGTTACTTGTCAATTTTCAGCTGAGCACTGTTCAAAACCTTCCACCCAAAATTTTGCCAGTGTGTCTTTGACTTGACACTAGTTTAGTTTGTGTGTTGGGCTTCTGTCTCAGCAGAGCTGTAGTAGTGTTTTCTTTGCAAATTCTCATCTCTCAGAATTGCCATCCTTTGGAGCAGTTTAAACAAAATTTCTGAAACCTCATTTTTCCCTGTGAAGATGAGCTCATATTTTTGAACACTTGGTGGAAAACAAACATTTTCAACCATTACCTCTAGCTATTTAAGGATCGTGTAGCTACATCCTAATTGTCAATGCTTGTTTCTAGTCAGGTGTCTTGCTATGGGTGGACCTAGACTAACTTGAGAACTTGTGTACACTCGGTGTATGTACACATACAGAGGGCGTACTGCAGCAGCAGGGTATAAACATGCAGGAAAAGTTCATGGTAGAGATAATTTGGCTGATTCCAAGCATTTTGTTTAGGATTCATTGCAGGAGCATTACTGTTGCTGTTAAGTGGATGTTTGAAAAAATATAAGTAGTAAACAGCTAGATCTTCAAGTCTTGAGCGTAAGAGAGAAGAAATTATAATCTAGGGTCAGTTCATATATCCCGTAATGGATTGTTGGAGATATAAGACCTAGTAAAACCTCAGGTGTTTAAAGTCTTGCCAGATAGAGGAAACTCTCCCAAATGCAGCTAAAGGATTCAAAAATATTACATTAATGGCAGGTGACCTAGTAAGTGCTTGCTCATTCGTATTTTCTCCAAGCCGTGAACCCATTTGGTGCCTTGACAAAACTTGTTTTTTTTCAAGTAAGGACTGGGCAGCACGGTGAAGGCTGGATCCAGCACACTAAAGGAGGCAGATGGTTACTTTTAGTTGAAAAAAAGGCAAAGATATTTGGGTTTAAGCAGCTTGGTTTTTGCAAGGCAATTGACGCAAACGTGTGAATAGTTTTTGTTGTTCTGACAGGGAAACCAGCAGTTAATAAAATTTATCTTCAGCTCTTTCTGTTTGTTTGTGCCCTCTGTGTCTGTCTTTCTGTTTGTCTGTTTATGCCCTCTGTGTCTGTCCCGCTGGAAAGCAGCACGTCTGAGACCGCAGTCTCTGCTCTGGGGTCCTCAGCAGAATTTCGACACGTTCTGTTCATTTTTCTGGCCTGTTCTGCCACAGCAGCAGTGGCTGCCTGCATCCTCCTCCCGCCGGCGGAGGATGCAGGCAGGCAGCGGGCTCGTGGCTCCGGCATGTCGTGTGTTGAATCCTTTGGAGCAGCAGGCTGGGCTAACCTGGCCTTCCTAAAACATTTGTAACACAAAATAGAGCTTCAAGAGGTTCAGTGACTTTAGATTAAGGAGTTATCACTTTGCTCTGTGATTAGGCCATCAATATGTGTTGTGAGGCAACTAGGATGAGCCATATTTCCTTCCTGGTTCTCTCATTCCTTGCAGGGACAGTGAGACAACAGCAGAAAATAACCTGCAAATACCTTAGTAGATCCTGCTTGGGACTTGCTCTCTGCAGAGCAAGGACTTGTTTAAGACCATTTCCTCAATTCACATCTCCTTTTCCTTTAGCCCATTTCAGTCTGCAGCAAGGGAAGTGGTGCTCTTCTCGCCAGCACCATCCCAGAGGAGAAGATAATATAACGTTATGTTTCGGTTAGAGAAATATTTTCTCCCTCCGAAGCAGATGTTGCTGCAACCAAGTCTGTGGCAGCAGTTAACTAACCATTTTCCTCTGAGGAGTATTAATGTCTTCACCTTCTGGAGTGACTTCCAACAACTCGGTCTATCGAAAGGCAGCACTTTCTCAGAGCTTGAGATACGGGGGATTCCTCAGCAGGGATTTTGGCTTACCTGTGCCCTGGGCATTGTAATTTATGCCCCCTGCATGTGACCAAGTGGATCATCAGATTTTCAGGTACAATCTCAGGTATTTCACCATCACTCAGCTGCCTCATTGGGAGACTTGCAAGGCTGTGTTTTGAGAAGATAATTTTTAAAAGTTGTATTCCTTGAAATAACATTAATGAAGTATAAGGGTTTGAACTGAAGGATTTTATTGATGATTTGGCTCTTGAGAAATAGAGTAGTGTAGGAAAAACAAGGAAAAAAACACATTTAACTGTTGTTTGTACTTGATATTGGTAGACCCCCTTTGTATTCCGTCTTCGGGGGACTTGAAGTGGACCCTTCTGAAGAAACAGATGGCCCTTGGAGACCATTTTTTTTCCTAAAGAGCTTTGTAGAAATTAAGTCACACGTTGTGGGCTGGCTCCCACATCCCTGTTTCGCAAGGCCGGTTGCTGTAGCTGTGTCTGCTGGGAAGTGCCCAGGAGCCTCCCAGGTGGCTGCTGGTCTGCACTGACCGTCACCCTTAGCTTCCCAGAGACACTGTTCCTTTTTTGAGGACACTGAACATTCATTAGGAGTCTGCATTGAACAACCCCGGACCCAGCTGTTACCTTAGGTCGGACAGTCCTTTTGATTTTATATCCTTTCCTTAATTTGGGCATGAAACCCCGTGGTGTGAGAGGACACAAAATCAGCTTTCTGTAAATAGGCCGGCTCTGTAACTAGCTGTTAATATTGCCCCTGTAGGCGGTGTTGTTGCTATGTTCCTTAAACGTCCTGTGAAGTAGCGCTTTGGCATTTTATTGCTCTCAACTTTTTTTTTTTTTTTTCTGTAATGGTAGCTTTTCTTGGATGATAAATGTGATATTACCCATTTTTTGGCATTTCTTGGGGTAGCTTTGAGTCATTAATGCCTCTTAATTTTGCCCTTTAGCAGTTGGACTGCAGTGTTTTAATGTACTTGGTAATCCTGTTTGT